>OU452221.1:9294140-9399140 GCA_911728455.2 Marthasterias glacialis
TGATGGTGTTTATTATTATTTTTATTATTATTATTATTAGTAGTAGTAGTAGTATTTTTTATTATTATATGTGCATAATACATACCTCAGACATTATACAAGAGGCCAAAATAAATGTTTACTTAAAACATACTGTCAATAAAATCCTTACTATACATGTATAAATGTATTAGAATGGATCCATCTAAACATTTTTATCGCACATAAAATTAACTTATATTCGTTTTTTCGTGGTCAATAAAAAAAAAAAACAAAAAAAACTAGACATTCAGTTTTTGTGACATCACAAAAACGAGGTGTTCGGGAACAAGTAATGAATTGTTTGTAAAAACAAAAAACAGGTTACAATTAGTGTTGTGGCATCATTTTTTGAAGCTTTTTACCAGAGGGCGCTGTTTAATGTAGTGATGTCATCAATTTTCATTTTGAAAACACAGAGAGTCCATTACCAACTCACACACTGAAACTATGTCCAAAGCTCGTTTTATACTGACCAAAGAACTAAAAAATATGGCTTTTTAATAAATTTTCCCTTCAGCTTCCGGTTTGAACCGCAAGACAAGGTCAAATTGGGGTCATTTCTGTGAGACATTTAAACAGTTCTCAAAGACCTCAGCGATCGTGTGAAGATTGCAAAAATCCATTGTACACTTCAGGGTTTATGATTTAACTAATACGCTTTGATTTATTGTAACTCAACATCTGATGACGTCCTCATGACGTAATTATTTTATGTCCCGTCTTCATATTGAGGTTCAAGTATATGCACAGTTTCAAGGCTCTGTTTAACTTCAATCTTCAGTTAAATTTTGGAGGAATTAAACATTTAAAGTAACATAATGGTCTTCATGGAACACCATTTAACACAAATGAACATCAAAATAATTAAAGGTGCACACCGGCGTCGTTGGGCTATTTGGGCTACAAAATAGGCTAACATATGACTTCAAAGGTCTTTCAGGAATGGAGAAGAACGGTTCCTAAAAAAAAACCATCAAATTTTGCCGTTTTCGAACATTTTTCAAAAAATGATTTATCCGAACCAAAAAAGTGGTTCGGATAAATCACGTGATCTTCGGAGTTAGTTTTACTTCCAGCCGTATAAAAAGTAAATTACTGAACCAAATTTAAATCTTTTTTTTTACAATTATTCATGAGTATTTGACAAAAAAGACTTATGTATTCAGATTATTGATACAATTTGTAAATAATGATGAAAAATCGAACGTAATATTCGCATTCAGAGAGTCCGTGCAACCGAAGCGTGTCTTACGGCGCACCAGCGTGGGAGCTAGCGGAACGTAAACATTGGGGGCATATCCCGTACAGCCGGTGCCGTGTCTCGTGGGGCCAGAGAGACAAACCCCGGGGCATGAACTCCCCAGCTTGCCGGTCGGTCTATCCGTAAGTGTGGGAGCTTGTCGGAGGAGTAGGGAGCCAGATTAACAATTACGGTTTTTTACGAGGGTTTTAGTCTGTACCCCTAGCTATTATCCCCTAACTATTGTAACGTGTTGCCTGCGCTACGCACACGCGGGACGACGACGGGGAATGTTTATCCCATACACCATGCAGCTGATCTAATGTCCACTCCCCCAATCGCCACAACAAAAAAACGGTGGCCGCGGCCGGCCAGTGAAGTCATCGCCCGAAAAACGGGAGAATGCCTTCGCTAAAGCTGCCAGGATTGGCAATCCGTTTGCAGCGAAAGCGGGAGGCTCGCTTGGCACATGACTGTTATTGGCGAAGCCAATGTGAAAAGATGGTCCAAGATTAGGGACACTACCATTAGTTTTTAGACTGCAGCAAGGCTGGTCACGATGAGAACATGAAGGATGTGGTCTTTGCCATAATTTTGATGGACAGGTTTGTGTCATAGAACTGTATTGTGAATATGCGTATATTTTAATTCATGAAGACTCACATTTTGACAATATTATGGTCCATCATGTCTGTGATGTCCACATTATGCCAAGCTTATTCTCTCCCTTTCTACATTTGAACACGACAACACAGATCAGTCCTGGACCCAACTGGCATTCGTCCAAGTATTTTTTTACAACATAGGGCCTACTTGCGATATAATGAAGAAACGTTCTCCATTGCAAGTAAGTTCGTCCAGTTCGTCGTACACAGAATACACTGGCCGTTTATGTCTTTTTTATTTACACGTGAAGTTATGCTGAATGGATTGAAGTCTGGATCCTCATGCCTCGTCATTGTAACAATTCATACATAAACAGAGCACCAGTCTACTTACAACATTGCGCAACATTGTCACGTAAACTTGACAGTTGCAACGGCTGGAAAAGCGTATAAGCTGACCTTTGACCGTGTTTTTTTTTCACATTGTTCGTTAATTACGTGATATTATGATAATTTTTTTTTAAGAAAAACCATTTAAAAATTATTGTCTGTCATTCCACATCACTAAATTAGGTAAACAGTAAGCCGGTGTGTCCCTTTAAGTAGAGCTTTATCATATGTATTTTATCGGGACTTCCAGTTTGGGCAGGAAGCGAGGTCAAATCAGGTCACTAAGAAATATAAAAAAACCGCATAGGCTACATTTATTGTAACTGGACACCTGAAGGAAAAACAAGTATTCTTTTTTAATTGTCACTGTCTGGAAAAACACTGTTTTTGTGCTTCCGAAGTGTTCCTTTTCCACGCAGTACAATTGGCTGCCGCCATGTTGTCTGTAAAAAATACTCAATGTGGCAAGTCCCATACAAGAGCTACGACATATATTTTTTATTGCTTTTAAATCACTATAAGAGGGCTTTTATAATTACATGGATGAAGGCTGCATTATCTTTTTACATTGTAATTTTCATGTAAACAGCCACGAAGTGATAAAATAACTAATAGTATACAACACTTTTAATTACATTTCAAAATAGTATTCATTTTGCCTTTTATCAAAACATTAAGCCTTGCTGCCCTCCATTTTGTTCGGCATCTGCATGGTGTCAATAAAATAAAGAAGTGTGCGTCCATACAGGTTTGAGGGCGCCACTTCAAATTAACGGTCTTAGTTTGTAAAAGCACTGCGTATAATATGCGCCTCGCACGTGCATTTCTTGGAAGCATGCCAAGTTACTGTGCACGCATTACTGTTGATACTACCGAGCAGCGCTGTGTATGTATATACACAGCATGCAGTATTAAATAAAAAGCCTAGAGTGCACACGCACGGGGTGCAACACAGTGATGTAACTGTACAGACTTTATCGCCGATCGCGCTAAAACGGCACTTTTCACGTTAATACAACTTCGTTATGCAACGGCCAATTTTGTTCAAATTTTACAATTAGGCTTTTATAGTCGTTATCTATTAGTAAAAAATTCAACATGAAGTTTGCTCAAAAAAATTTTGAAATAGAAAAATGTCTTATTTTTAAACTCGTCATCGTAACAAACTGTAACATTTGATGACGTCATTAACGTAATATTTTTAAAGGTCATGAACTACATTTCATTTCGTACACTGAAACCATGTCCAAATTCTGTTTCATATTGACTCCACAGCTTAAATTGTGACTTTTTAAGCATTTTTTGCTTCAACTTCCGGTTTGAACCGGAAGACAAGGTTAAATTGGGGTCATCTCTGTGAGACATTTAATTATTTTTTAAAGACCTTTCCGATGATGTATAAATTATAAAATTCCATTGTGTACTTCAGGAGTTATGATTTTTTGAAAATAATACATTTTGATTTAACGTAATTCGACACCCGACAACGTCATCATGACGTCACTCAAACGGTTTCGTCTCCTTACCATGAACTACCTATGTATGAATTTTCAAGTTTATATGACCTTCGGAAGTGTGCCGAGGAAGTTCAGTCAAAAGAGGGCGCTATCGGACGATTTGTCGAAAACAATCGCCGAATGGGGGACAGAATCCCCTGCCACACACCCTCCGCTCATTCACGTTCCCACACAGTCGGGAATCATTTGAATTGGGTTACAGTTGAACGAGTTCTGGGGCGGGTGGTGGGGGTCGGGCGACTCATGGGACTTCCCTCAGAATTGTCCATTAACAGCGAAACCGATGTTCATAAAGACCTGTCTCAACACTTTCAGCATTGCACTCTAAATGGTCCTCGGTCAGAATATTGATCTCTTGAAGGATAACAATGGGCATTACCCATTTTCGGGTCAACGTGACCCGTTTTCATGGTCACACTGACCGGAAATCGGGGTCAGGTAGGCCAGTTCCAAATTAGCGGCTGCGGCTTGATCATCAACAACCACTGAAGCGCAGGATGCCCAGCAACACTCTTAGCAAATGCCGATTCGGACACGGCGTGATGCCTTTTCGTCAATATGACCTCCAACGTTTTAGTGTTCTATGTGAAAATAAGACATATCATGTGACCTGCTCTAAACCAATCACAAAGCAAAATCTTTGTTATAGGAGAGTTGTAATAATGGAATAGTAATTTCACCAACCTATCCTCTGCGAAAGCTCCACCAATATCTCTTTGAACGATTGGTACCACCACACTTTTCACTTCGCAATACGATAGGCCGATCCCTTAAGCCCCACCTATCTTAGAAACTGCCTATAGCAACAGCACATGGTGTGACTTTCTTGCCACGATCGCAGTGGTGGTTCGGTTGCGAACACACACACGTATCGGATACAAAGAATGGTATGGATTTAGGTTCGTGGCCTTTTGAGGAGTGCCTTGAGTCCAAAGAACAATGCAGACAGGAACACTGTTAAACCACTTTTAACTGTACAAGGACCACTGCTGTTGGATTTGCACAACCAGAAATACGAAAAATTTAAAACAAAACAAACGTTTGTACAGTTGTGTGTGCTGTTGTCTGTCAGAACAATGGCGGCGGTTTGTCTACTTTTCTAATGGAGTTTTTAAGGTGTGGGACTTTCAGTTGCGTTGTCAAGGCTGTGATTGGTCAATACGTTAGTAGGCGGGGCTTAATGAATTTGTCTATTACAAACTTTGAAATCATATTGTAGCTGCCATTTTTTTTTTATAATTCCCGCTTATATTTTTCCAGGAAATTAGGCATTTTGACATCAAAGGATGGTGCTTTCTGTCCGCAGTTTTCACAAGTGGCACCCTCCTCACTTTTTACGCAGTACTGCTTTACGTACCGGTACTTCTCGACATTGTCTATTTCAGGGCCTGACGTGGCCGTGCCATCAGGGCCTTGTGGATCATTTTCACAATCTTTGAAGAAAAAAGAGACAAAATAAAATTAATAAGACATTTCCATCAGTGTTATTGAAAGACATTTCCTGTATTATTATGGAGAGAGAGAGAGAGAGAGAGAGAGAGAGAGAGAGAGAGAGAGAGAGAGAGAGAGAGAGAGAGAGAGAGAGAGAGAGAGAGAGAGAGAGAGAGAGAGAGAGAGAGAGAGAGAGAGAGAGAGAGAGAGAGAGAGAGAGAGAGAGAGAGAGAGAGAGAGAGAGGGAGAGAGAGAAAATCCGTTTACGATAACAACTTTTTAACGGACAAGATTTTGACTACAGCAAATAATCGTTAAATATTAAACGAGTCTGTCATGTTTTTTTTTTCGAATGCACGACGGCTGTTCATTTGCCGAAGATACGTAGTATTTTTTTGACATAGGGATTTTTAACCGTTTTCTTTACAATTCTATTTTGTTTTAAGGAAATAAAAGGAATATGGTAATACTCACTTGGCGGAGGACTTTTGCAAGAGGATTTATAAACTGCATTATTCTTTTGCAAAGAACAAAAACCGCAGTACCACTTCTTGGTTTCCCCCTTTGGTCGTCCGCACACGGGTTTGAGTGCTGGAAAAAAGGTACATTAATGGTAAGGGAGAAAAATGTGTCATTGGTTTTAGAGGAAAGTTTTTAAAACTTTAACCAACCCATGAAAATTTCACATAACAAACAATTAGGAATACAATTGTTTTTTGTTTGTTTTTTGTTTTTTTGTACACTCCCCAGGTCGTTTTGACTGTACGCTTTCTATGTCTTGTCATGAAATGTCTTGAGAGACTGGGTCTTATGTTTCTTATTGATCAGGCTGGTTCATGTCTTGACCGTTTTCAATTTGCTTATCCGGGTAATAGGGGGGTTGACGATGCATCAGTACTGGTCTATCTTCATAAGCTGTATATACATGTAGCCATCTGGACACACCTAGGTCATATACAAGGTCTCTCTTTGTAAGATCTATCTAGCGCTTTTAACACTATCCAACCGCACTTACATCCATAAGCTCTTGCAGATGAATGTGTCTCCTAAAATTGCGCAATGGATTCATAACATTTTAATGAATAGACCGCAATGTGTTAAAATAGGAAATGTGAATTCTTTTATACAAGTGACTGCTTGTGTTCTAGCCCTGATTGCACTATTATCAAATATGCAGACGACACTGTTATTACTGGCTATTTAAAAAATGATACTAGCTCATATCTTTCTACTGTAACGGATTTTATTAACTGGTGTGAACATAATTTTCTTTTCACTAACGTAAAGAAAACAAAAGAGCTGACTGTCGACTTTTACCGAAACAGTATGGTTCACGACCCGTCATGCATTACTGGTCAAGAGGTTGAAAGAGTCAATGAATATAAATACTTATGTACAGTCAACGATGATAAGCTCAACTGGAATACCAACACCGAAGCACTCTATGGTAAAGCCAACCAGAGATTGTTCTTCCTAACAAAACTCCGTAAATTTGACGTAGACAGAACTTTGTTATCCATGTTTTATCGGTCTATTGTTCAGAGCATTTTAACGTTTTGTATACTTAGTAACTTTGGCTCATTATCTCAACAGAATAACTCGAAGTTCGAACGGATACGGAAAATGGCCCAACGCTCAAGTGGTGTCTCCCTGCAAACCTATGACACAATTTATGAACAAAGGTTAACTTCCAAGGTCCGTGCAATAATCAATGATCCAACACACCCCCTCTCTGACTGCTTTATTTTAAAACCGTTCTGGCATTAGATTCCGTGTCCCACGCACTAACTTGTACCTATTTAGGCATACTTTTATCCCTATGTCTATGCGTTTGCTAGATTCAACTGTTAAGCGTTAATTCATATATTTTTATGTTGTTTATTCTTCCTCACTTTTTTTTTTTTTTTTTTTTTTTCATTAGTGTTACTTTTGGATCTTTTAAAAATCTTGGGGGCTGGATGGCGATCTGCTCATTGTCAAGTAATATGTCCAGTTATTGTAATATTTCTAAAGTTCACCTTTTTACCAACAGAATAAGTCCGTATTTCGTCATTTGCAAAGCCCCCGATAAGACAGGGACAATGCGCCACTTCGAACGGGCTTGCATTTTGACAACGGTTAATGAATCGGGGAAAAAGTCTCTTTTCAGAGATGAGTTCCGTTATTAACGAGAATGGTCACTTCCCTGACTGTGTGGATGATGGGCAACACTTTGCCCGAATATTAAATTGCCATAAAGTAGGCCTACTTACCCTTTGGTGGGCTTAAATCGGATGCATTAGGGGTGCATCTGGGCTCCAAACCTAAACAATATTAAAAAAGGTATTTCAGAAATGAAATTAAAAATGTCAGAAAAAAAAATATTTTCGGGGTGCTAACCTCATCTTCCTAGTTAAAACTGTCTTTAAAAAAATCCAAGTTATAACTTTCTAAAAATATATATATATATATAAAAACAAGATCAGCTCAACAAATTAAACAAACCAAGTGAAAACAGTACATTTGATTTACTTTAAATTTACCACGGATTAATTTTCTTTTGTGGAGGCATTTCATTTGTAAGAAACCGTCCATACCATACTTCAAATTTCAACAAAAGTAAGCAAGGATTTTTTCCATTAACTGTCCAGCAAAACAGGCATCTATGAAACGGTTCTGTGCTTTATTACTTTATCACTTTCACGACAGGTATGCAAAACTTTATGTAAGAATTATGAGACCCCTTTTTAAATAGCATCTGGTAAGGGTCTATACAGTGTGATGCGGTGCCATTGTGCTGATCCTTATTAAAGAAAAATAGAAAATGGTAAATGACGGTTATTGAAAGATTTTTTATATACCTGAACATTTTTTATTGTCGACAATATCTACAGGTTCGGGAAGTTCTTTATCAAGTTCATGGTCGATGGAGCACAAGTCGCAGTACAGCTTATGCTGATTAGGACCTCTACTAAAATACCTAACACACTTCTGTTCTGTATCTACAGAGAAAAAAAACCACACATAATGATAACATTTATCAGAGATACTTAAAGATAAACGCCCATAATCTGACAGAAAAGATTTTGAAAAGAGACTAGCTCTGCCACAGGCAGTGATTGAATTACTACTATAGAAGCCCTGCATAATGAAACCCTGTTTGGTTTAGAATGCCAACGCCTATATTATGTAAACAGTTAAGTTGGTACGACTGGGTTAACGTTGTTACATTTGAATTATTGGGTTTTAGTATCTCGCTTTTTGTTAACCCATACAACTGACTGCACCCACCGGGCAACACTCCGCGCCAGGCTTTGTCGTTATGCAGAGTTAATCCAATTTTCGTCCCAGTTGAACCATGATGTTATATTTTTTGGTTTTTCACAAATTGTTTACCTTAAATTTATGTAAATTTTACACTCTCAACAAGGTGTAGCCTACGGTATATTTTAAAAATCTATTGCGTTGAGTTTTTACGCAACTGCCATCGATACTGTAGAGTGTGTCAGGCCGGTGAGGGGCAGGGCGCGTCGATCCGCAGAACGGTAACCACGAGGTTCATGATACATGGCCCACCGGCCAGCGTAAACCTCCAAAGAATACCATACCATAGACAACGATATCTTAGTAAAGGCCTTGTGAGTACGGATTATTTTGATTGTAAAATTGTGGTATGTCATTCGATGTACTTATGCATGTAAAAGTACATTGACAACTACTGTGATCTCTTACTAGAGTTTGTTTGAGGTACCCCATTATGAGTAATTATTTTCAATTTCCAAGGCCAGGAACATGTAATAAATTATTTTTATCAACGTGCAAAGAACCCGCGGTGTAAATTGAATGTGTACATGCAATGAAATTTACTGTGGTATAATTATGGATCCTCTCAACCCCATTTATAAATATGCAAAATTTGAACGGTCACGGGTGAAACCTTAAGGTCGGACAAAAGCTGTATTCTTTTACTGGCTATCCCATTTATCATCGACGAATGCTTTTGTTGGTCTGATATTCATACCTCCCTTGATTACTTATTATTAAAACATTAATGCTACATTTAAATTGGCCGAAAGCATGGCTGGCAACAACACTTTACCCCCTCTATACCCATCCTCTCTTTCACCAAAGTTATAATGTTCCGCTGTCAAATCAAAAGTATAGATTAATCCGAGCAGCTTGTTCATGGGCATTTACACAATCGCAACTATGGCCGCCGCACGTGCGCGTCGAGGCACACGCACTATGAATCCTCCACGCTGATTGGTACATATGCGTTCTGAAGCGCGTGTCATGTCACGCGCGCGTGCCGAGGCCATGGCTGCGGTGGTGTAAAACAGCTCGTCTCGGATTAGTGTATCGGACTGGATTTCCCAACTGTAATGTCCTTTTAAAGGTTTAACTTTGTTACGAATTGAAGTGTTAATGACTATAGTATTGAATCCCCACCCTCGTCCCGAATCCTCCTAATTCTATTCAGGAATGATTGTATTCGATTTTGGAAGTTCTGGGACGGTGGGCCCTCTTTAGAATTTCTTGTCACTTGGCCCAGCTTATATTATTACCAATCGTATCTAAGTGCAAACATTTTGGTGTTGAGTGCCTCTACAGAGGATTCTGGTGGATTCAGGAGGTAGCTAAAAATACACAGGGCTAAAAAACTTCTGTTTGACTCGGCTAAGGAACTGAGTACTGGTACCACACTATAACGTCTTCTTCCCTGAATGTTTTATACATTCTATCGAGTGTAAAGATTAAATAAACCATTGTGGTCAAAAAAGTAGAACACACATTTTCTTACAGAAACTGGTTATTATAAGTACACATAATTTTCAATACAGTCATAGAAACATTATCGTGGGACAAAATCAGAAAGATTAGACACAAAATTAACTTATTTATAAATACAATTATCTCAACCCTATACCCGGGTATCAGACTGGAACTAACACAAAACCCTGGTAAAATGAATTCAGGACCAATCTACTATATTTGATGTTTTTTGGACCCTCCGAAGGAATGGTACTCACCACGTTGGTTAGTAATAATAAAAAATGTTGATACAAACATCCAATGACGTCACATTTCACTGGTTCTTCACATTTTTATACGGGAATCTTTTAGTTCATTCCTGAATTCCTACGATATCCAATCGAAACGGCATTGAATTTGACATTTTACTGACTCACAAATTCCTGTTTGGAATAATACCGACCCATTTGTTGTTGACATCCAATGACGTCATGTTTTAAATTTTACTCCGAGACAGGATCAAACATTATGCAGTGGCAATTTACATCATTTTAACGTGAGGTTAGAGACTTGTAATTATTGTCTCCCACTTTCACGAGGACTCTGTCTATTGGAAAATGAGTGCATGGCAAAAATGAATTTGACCTTGCAGATCCTCTTTAACTAAAATATACTATTTTCTTTACGAGTAGGGCCTATAGACCGTGTAAAAATCCCCTTGAACAGGTGGTGGCTCTGAAAAGAGCCCCTTGTCTGAACTTTTCGACGAGTGTGCGTAAGTCAACGGCATAGCTGGAGAATAATTGGCGTAGCCATTGTCAAGAGATGATTGCATAATAAACCAGGCAATGCCTTGGATCCTACGTAAAGACTGTTTACTTGGATTACTTTCTTGCAACGTCGATACTCCACGGATACCGTCATCATTATCTGTAGACCAAAAAACAAATAAATAAATAAAAAAAGAGAAAGACAGACAGCAAGCCAGCAAGCCAGCAAGCCGGCCAGCCGGCCAGCCGGCCAGTCGGCCAGTCGGCCAGTCGGCCAGTCAGCCAGTCAGTCAGTCAGTCAGTCAGTCTGTCAGTCAGTCAGTCAGTCAGTCAGTCAGTCAGTCAGTCAGTCAGTCAGTCAGTCAATCAGTCAGTCAGTCAGTCAGTCAGTCAATCAATCTATCTATCTATCTATCTATCTATCAATCAATCAATCAATCATCCAATCAATCGTTCAGTCAATTGTTCATTCAATCAATCAATCGCTAAATTTATAAGGTACTGTATACTAAGCTACGATACCGTACGATTAGAAACAATAGGATTTAAGTAGTCTTAGAAATGGCTATTGAAGAAGATTATCTGATTTTCCGGGGAAAGAATATTCTAATTTTTAAGTACAGTAATACGTTATGAGTCAGCATAACGAAGTGAACGTTTGGCACAGAAACACCATACACCAACGCGGTGTGAAAGATTTGCACACTCTCGGTTTTGGTAAAGTACGGTAAGTGGCAATTTTTTGTCATCCATTTAAATCCCATCTTTTTTATCTTGCTTGACCAATCAAGAGCTAATTTGTTTTCACCAATCGTTAAAATCATATAACCTATAAACTAAACGCACACAATTGAATAATTGTGTTTTACCGAAGAGGCTAATTCGACAGATTAAAGAGGCTATGTCGTCATGATTATCGCAGGCCTGTGGCTGTGCATTGAAAAATGAAATGCATCCAGATACTGCACACGCACGCGCTTGCGACTAAACCACATAGGGTGCTGTGTTTGTCAAACTGTGATGTGACTGCCGGTGAGCACGCACGCATAGTAACTGGGTTATTCCGTTTACTGCTATAATCATGACGACACAACCCCTCTAATTAAATGAACAAATTGCAATGATTTATTATTCTTTTTTAATTTGTTTAAGTTATTTTATTGTAGTTTTTTTTACCTTCTTTCGATGTGTTTTCTTGTGAATCACTCTCCTCTGATGGGGGACATATGCAAATAAAAAGATAAATAAATAAATAAATAATAAAAAACAAAAATAAATAAAACGCACACAACTGAATAACTGTTTTTACCGGTTAGGCTAAGTGGAAATTAACTAATTGCAATGATTTATTATTGCTGTTGTCACGAAACCTTAATGTAACATCACACGATGTGTACTTTGTACCCGCAATTTCGGAGCCACAAAATAGAAACCACAGGACTCTGTGTACTGTTAAATCTAGTGGGATAATCCTTTTTTAATGTGAATGGCTGGAACTTTCTGTAAGGAGAGGATGATGTTGAAAGAAGTTAATTGTACAGTTGAACCCGTCGTGTTGGTAGTTTATTTGTTTCTTTGCTCATTATAATTATCAGTGTGATCTTGTTTGATTTCTTTGTTGCATCTGAGAAAATTCAGACTTTCTGAGTGATTTATATTCACAGAAAATTTGGGGGAGATTTTCGGATCATGACATTATACAATATTGTTACCATTCTGAAAGGTGTTTTCTTGTGAGTTCACCTCCTCTGGTGATGAATCTAAGCATTAAAGAAAACGATTAAATACAAAACAAGAAAGAAAAAATACACTTTTTTCATAGTGCGTATTGGATACATTGTCTGTTTCTAAATTATGAATTTTAAACAAGTAGCAAAATTACTACATATGTTGTTAGTGCTACCCAAGCATTACCTGTATTACAAATATATTTTTTCTGCCGATCCTTATTTTTTAAATACTGAAAAAGCGGTAGTAACAACTTATTGCTTTTGTACAGAATTCTTAACGACTCAAGTAAAATAAATTATCGCAGTAAGTCAACATCTTTGGTTCAATAAGTCGACTTGGTGAGTAATTTATCACGGTGAGTCGACATCTTTACGGTTCAAGAAGTCGACTTGGTGATAAGCATTGTCTCGTTATCTGGATAATTGATATGGCATTCCTGAAGCTCCGTGTGTTTCGTATTCAGGAAATGTTCTGTTTTGCACCCTTGAAATGGGAAGTACAATACTTCCCTTGTCATGTTGTTGACAACGTCATATAGTAGAGTGGTTTAAGTCTTATCAGTTCTCATCACATAACAATGACTATAAATATCCACATTCGTTCGGTTCCCCTCTAAGTTGACTGAAACGCTTGTTGTTTGAATGGAAACAAAAATAAGACAGCTGTACATTGATAAATGCCAACTGCCAACAGTTTAAGCTGTAGACTTGGCGTTACTGTAGTTGAACTGTAGTTTATTTAAATGTAAAATGTTGTGTTTCATGTAAATGTACATACCATGTAAAATACACTAAAACGTGCATATAGCAACTTGACACTGAAAGCTAATTATTACATCTTGTGTATAACATCTAGGCCTAAATTTTCTTTATACATGCGAGGCACTAACAGCCTCCTTCTTTTAAACTTCTACGTGACTGTTAAAGAAAAACAGCAAATATACACTCTGTTTTAAAACACTCTAAGCCTACTATCTTATGCCAATGTTTGGATTTAGCGTTTTAATAAGTATACTATATACTAGAACAAATGAAAGTTGAGTAAAATTTAGAGGAGCACAATCACAAACTCACCGCCATTATCTTCGTCACAATTTGTGATCCGTGAAACAAGACACAGACCGATACAAAGCTGAAGAAACCATATCCTAAAGGTAGTACGGTTTCTCATTCTCTTCATCTTTGGATTATTTCTTTTTCTGTGGAAGTATAGAAAAGTCAAAGATGAATCAGTAGTTAACTCATTTTGGTGCAACTCGCCCCACCACGCCCCCAAATAGCGGTAGGCTGTACTGCTATTTGTAATAAATACATGTACATGTAATGATATTAAATCTTTTTTTCCCTTCACTTTCATGGTAATTACAATTAAATATTTTACAACTATTTAATAAACTGTTCTAGTAGAATAGTAAAGGTTTGAAGAGGTGTGCTGAACCATAGAGGACAATCTTCCTGCATGGCTGAATCGTTATCTGTGTCTCTTACGCCACTCTAGCCTGGCAACGCAATCCTCAGTATCAAAAGAGCCCATGTTATTGTTTTGAGTGAGTTTACAAAGTAAGCGATAGTGAATTATGCAGGTAGTAAAATGTATGTAGTAATGTGTGCAGAGACCGCGTGAAAACCAGTTTTAATTGGTATGGTAGTGGTATATCATGGAAAATGCGATACATCATTTAATCAATAAATTCTGATATATAGAACTATTTGTGATTGAATAAGGTATACATTTTGAAAAGAAAAAATAATAATAAAAAGAAGAAAAAAGGGTCAAACAGTCAATCAATTAACCAACCGACCGACCGACCGACCGACCGACTGACCGACCGACCGACCGATTGATCGATTGTAACTCTACCCGGAACTATTGTTTTAATGGGTGATACATCGGAAAATAAATCAGCAGGATTTAATTTTACCGGGTCTGAAAATAACTTAATAGCATTAAATTGAACGAGTAGCAACAGTATCATTTTGAACTCCCGATGCATAATATTACTTATCGATTTTGTTGTTAATTGTATTGCTTCATTGATTCATGGGTAGCTTTTACGTCTTGTGCCATTTAATAAGACCATGTCAATGACCAAGCATAACTTTGTCATTGCCACAGAGCAATGGCTCTATGGTCATTGCTCGTTAAGTGATGGTGGGGTTTGCTTTCAGAAAGTGGATTATTTAACACTGCCCTCCACATAATGTTTTTTTTTTTATTTATTTTTTTTACATGTAACTGATTGATAAGTCAAGACAACAAATATATTCACCCATCAAAGACTCGCACAATAATGTTTACAAATGTGTACAAACGTAAACATATGTGCAATTGTATTCTTACACAAGTCAACAGCTTTTGGCTTGAAAGCATTATATTATCTATCATACTACTGCTAATAATAATAGTATACTAACCATAAAACTAATCTGATGCTTATGGTCTCTTTCTGTATTTTGTTTTTGTAAAGTGATGTTACAACGCAGTCATATAAAACATTGGTATAGTCCGAAAGGAAAGAAGAAAAAAAAAACAAGAAAAAAGAAAAGAAAAAAACTTACCAAGAAAACTAGCAGTGACAGAGGTTCACCGTGATCGGACCAAAGCTGGAGTTATACTGTGTTTAGTATTATCATTCAGTGTAAATTTGTCGTCCATTCTAAAGCCGGAACCAGGTTCTGAGAGCCAGATCTTTCACTTCCTTAATACTCACTTCCCTGACGCTCTGCATGAAATATCTATAGTACATGGTTCCTACGAGCTTCCATTATTAGATATTTCTCATCGGTTGTGAAGGTTCATCGCATATGGTTTGCTCATTATTGGTATTTTACGTTTCAAACCTGAACATGGTAGACGCACTCTCTAAATGTAAAAGAGTGAACATTTCACTCTCTCGCCCGAGTGGTGTCAGTTTGGCTCTTTTGAGAGTGAAACTCACTGTGCATCATCTTTTGGAGTGAAATTGGAGCGAGCTTCACTCTTTATTCAAGTTGAAAATACCCATACTTCCCCCTTAAAAAGAGTTGTCCGCAATATGGCTGTTTGCAAGAGTCGTATGGCTGACAAAATGAGTGGTTTTCACTATTTTACATTCAGAGAGCACATTTATCGGCTTCAAGAAATCACCATTTCCTCTACATATTATTAACTGGTAAATTTCCTTTCAGAGGACGCTAACCTCTGTCAAGTATTAACTTCTAACATGCGTACATCGGTCACCAGTTCTGTGCATATAGGTTTACCTTGGTTTAATTAATTTTTATATTTTATTCCGATTTACAGTTGTTATTATTATTATTTCTACATGCCTACCCTAAACGGTAAATAAAAATGTCAACCTATTTTCGAATAAAAAAAAAAATGAATAAATTACTAGGGAATTTTAGACGGAATTACCATAAACGCTTTGTGGCAGATCCAACTTCGCCCCAAGCGAACAAATGTGGAACATCTGAGTCACATGTCCATTATACATGATTCTAATTGTGTCATCTTTTAATACAAAATGTTACTGAGATGTTGAGAGCACGGTCACACCATCATCAAGTATGAACATTTTTTATGTTAAAAATAACGTACAACTGTTATTTCTGTGAAACTGTTTAATAACATAAGAATAATAATTTGGAAGGCTAATCATCCTTACTAGCAGCCGAGAAGCTGAATTGCAAAGGACGCGGCTACACGTGTTCGAGCTGCAGACATTCAAGGGCGCCTTTGTCAGCCAGCAACATCAACCCATATGACCAAGGAACAGCCTGAGATCGAAATTGATTGGTTTTTCCGAAGGGAGGAAAACCGGATGGCCTGGAGAAAAACCCGCGTGGCACAGGAGAGAACAACGCACTCACATATGGCCCCAGCCGGGAATCGAACCAGGAACACGTTGGTGTCCCTGGCGAGTGCACACGCCACCCATGCCATGCCACATTAGTAATAATAATAATATTCAAACACTCTTTCAAAAAAACTGTAATAACTGAGTTATATTTTGAGAGTCAAAATTGACCTAGAAATGAGCACTTTAATAATGCTTTAGCAACTATGAGTTAGTCTCTTAAAATTTTCGATTGAAATTTAGTCTATTCGATTGAAACTAGGGAGAATTTGCAAAAGATTTGTCCTGGCCTCAGTCGAAAAGAGTGTTTTTCAATCGAAAAGAGTGATTGAGAGAGTATCCAACAGCACTGGCATTGGCTCCGAAATCTGGATTCAGCTACAGACCTTTTCAATTGTTTACAAACGTTCTCCATTTGTACGGGCAGCCGCAACAAAACCTTTGGGCCGATGCCTATTATATGCTTTTTATTTCCATGGAAGACAAACAAAATGGCTGCCAAATTCTTCAGCGTAAGTTAAAACAACAATGTGATCTTACTGTGGTCGTTCTTTCGTGCTCTGAGTTCTTGAGACATCAAGAAAAATACCAAGCCCATCGCGTAGAGAAGCGTTATATTATTCGGTAGGCCTACCGTCCAGCATCGTGGCATCATGAACTTCAGTTCTAACGGTTTCAGCGTCTCAAAATGGAAAGAAACACCATCAATAATCCTTAACATTGAACAAAATGGCTTGAACTGGCACAGTCGCATTTATTCATATCGTATTTTTCCTGGTGACACAGGAAAAAGAAATGTAAGAACAAAGGATGTGTGGCTTCTGCCTATGGTATCCTTAAATAAATCAAGATGGCGTTAAAGGAAAAGTAAGCATTTTAAATGTGACCAACAAGCGAACACAATTACACAGTAATTCAATTCCAAGTTGTCAAATTAGAAAGAAATGACAAGGAATAATTTACTTTTATTTCCATTCTATACATTGTCGTGGACTACTTGCATTGCCTATTCATTTTTCATATTTTCATGTTATTCATATTTAAAGTTTTATTGGTCATAAATACAAAGGCATTGCTTTTCAGTTGGGGCCCATGAGCCATACATTTTTAACGAACAAATTGTATCTGGATTTTTTCATGGGGCACCGGGGAAGGGGCACTGGAAAATTGTGGGGGCACTACGTGTCCCCCCCCACGTACTTACGCCACTGACGCTTAGGCAGTAGTTCATTTTGACTGCTTTCAGAGAAACATTTCCTTTTGAAATACCGAGTCAGTGTAAAAAAAAAAAAAACAACATTTTAAGACCCGCTAAATTTGCCCGTTGCTTACCGGCGCAATATTGAAATAAGAACGTGTGTGAAGGTATACTGCGGAATCAAATCCTTCTCCCGTGGTTTTCACTCAAAACTGATCACATGATTGACCTGATGAAATTTTTACAGGTTGGTGTGCTTGGAAATTTGTGCTTTCAAAACCACTGATGCACCTTTAAAGAGAATTGTACCGCATTAAACGGAAGAAAATATTGACACTGTTATACTATCTGTGTATATCCGGTATTTCAGACCTCAAGATGGTTTAAAGCAATAGACTAGACCGCGGAACAGTGTTACCTAGGGGCAAGATCGTCATTAGGTGTTTCGAATCAAATCAACTGAAACAAAAATCCAGAGAAAAAAACAATGCATCCTGATTTGTCATTCATTGGAATTCGTGGGTAACAAACGGAAACAAAAGTTAATCCGTTCTACTTACATGTATTGGGTTGAGATTTTGAACTGGGCTGCAGCTGCTCCGTCAACCATAAAAAAAATAGGTTTTGTCGGTCAATGTCAGCAAAAATTAATTCAGTTTCATGAAAACTTACTTCATTCCCCAATTCATTCAAATAGGGTTTCCTTTTGTAGTTTTAGCTATTATTGCATTCGATTTTGTTTTCGTGCACACATGATCTCGTTCTTCTCATTCAGGTTCTTTTTAATCACTCTATTTCATTTTTAGACATTCAAGACTAGATTTTCACCCTTCTTCAGTTGATATTTCTACTCCCTGGTTAGACCAGCCTCTTGCTGTTGACTTTTGCGAAACGGAATTGATCTTTACGACTTAATGAATTTGAATTATCTTATTTGACCAGTGAATGTTAAGCTGTTGAAATTAAATTTCTCAATAACCCAGCCATCACTCCAATTTTACAACAATGGGTTGGCCACCGACAGGCATTGCACAGGCATACGACTGGTTGCTGACCCTCTTTATTCCTTCTTTCTTCTTCTTAGAAGTCATTATCATATTACTTATGTTGTACAATAATCTACTGCAATCACTCCCTTCCGCTCATATTGTGCAATAATCCACTTATATTTCCGCTTGTATTGTGCAATAAACTACTGCGATCCTCCGCTCTGGTTACTCTGTTGTTCTGTCGAAACTGCACTACCTTACTTTATTTTGACCCTTTATGGTCATCGGGAGCCTTGGAGTGATTGCCACAACTGATTCTGATCGTTATAGTAGCCGGTTACGAAAACTCGAAAACCCCTTCTTGGGGGAAAGTGAGAACGTAATTTGGCCCCTGTGCTTACTATATCATGCCATTAATCTGATCAGATCAGGTCTATAATTGATAATTTAAATAATAGTAATAATAAATAAATAAATGTAAATTTGGTCGTGCCTGCCGGCGCGCAGATGAACCCTACTGGACATGCACCTCCTTATATAGCGCGTACAGCGGAGTGATACACTTATTGAGAACTACATTTCGTTCTAATTCGCCCAGTTCAACCGAACGAAATACCATTACTCCTTTGGACTGTTGAATGCTGATTGAATGAAGCATTCATTTTCAAACGAAATTTAATGAGCTGCGGGTGTTAATTTGTATGAATTTTGTTGAAATTGGTCGGTAGTAATGTTGACAAAACCAAAAACTTAGTCTAGATAACATTTTACCTTAGTAGTGCCCATCCGTCATTACACAAATATAATTAAATTGCCTCGTGAAAATACCCCATGACGTCATTAAGACTCGTCAACATTAATAGTTGTCAATCACTTTAAGAGTATCGGTAAATCAACGAGTTACAAATTACCTCACTTGTCTGGAAACCACTACCGGTATCCCGATACGATATTGAACCCATTTTTATATAAAATTACGCTCTCAACATTACTGCGTATAGGCTGTACCAGATCGTATAGCAGACATTTGAATGTCGCGAGTATAAGATAAAACGAGAATAAATTACCATAACTTCTGTTTTATGGGCGCAATTTTCTGGAACCGTATTTTTATCGACCATATGTGTTTCGATTAAAAAACGGTCGGAGGTTTGGTCCTATAGTGAAAGCAGTGTTTTGCTGACGTGTGTCCTTAAAAAATAAAACAAATAAACAAAAACAAACAACAACAGCAAACATGCTGGTTGGAAACAAACGGACCAAAACTTGTTGATCATTTTGCCAAAACATCTCGAAATGGACGCTTAAATGTTCTAAGATTTAAAAAGTGACAAGCCAATCACTGTTCAGTGTTCATCCTTTTTATGCCCCAAGGTTTGTTTTGAAACCAATATCCCGACAGGCAGGGTGCATTAAAATCATCTTTAATTTGATGCAATAATTGCATCGGGAATAAAGAATAATGCATTTGGTTGTAGACCTTTACACCGCTGTTTGTACACTCTAAAACCAAAGTGTTAAATCAACTCCTAAAGAGTTCAGTCAGTGACTATACACTTTGAAAGAGTTAAATGTAACTCAATTGAAGAGTTGAATTTACACAAAACAAAAGTTGTATCTCAGCTTCTGAAAGGCTAGTTTGACACTTGTAGCTGACCGAACCCTTTATGTGTCGATTAAACACTTTCGTTTCAACTTTCAACTGGTAGATCAAGATACATACGTTTTACATAACAGTGTCTCATCAGAAATTATTTTAACATATATTTGTTTAATGTTTTATTATTCTTTGTTGGCTGGATCTGAAATCTTATAGCATAATTATATAGTTGTTACCCGATGCCATGTTCTTGTCAAACATCAGCGCTAAAGTTACGAGTGCTAATTTTTAAGCACATAATAATTGGTACCGGTACATGATATTATATCTATACATTCCATTATTGGAGGATAGTGCTCTTCAACCAACAGAATTCGTTGAAGGAGGGTATAGGCCTATATGAGTAAGCTAACGTTACGCAAAATAGGATTTCTGCAAGAAAACACGTAGAAAAACATTAAGGTTTTGCGAAGCATAGTTCTCTATCGCCGGTGTGGTTTGCACTATATTATCACATACGCAGTTATGCTCAGTTGATTGCCCCAATCATCAACATTTGGATCTAAATGCTTGATGATCACTGCTTCATGCAAATCAATCAGGACAAGGATTCAACAACGGATTAGTAAAATAAAAAAAACTAGTAAAATATTTGCACTAATCATCTCTCCTGTAGATTTTATTATCAGAAATATCTTATCAGACATTGCTTGCTAAGAGTGGCTTCGCCGACTTGAAAACCAACTCCAAGAAATCCACATTGGATTTTGAATTGGAATATTTCACGTTTTTATTGTATTATTATTATATACAAATGCGGGTACTCAAATGATCTGAAAATAGTATATAATACTAACAACTGTCATGGGTCTTTCGGGTAACCATATTGCATTGTTGATTTAATGCTAATATGCAAATAAGGCACAAATATTAACGCTTCCATTATTAACTTGCTTGGAATTAAAACAAATGACGTAAAAAAGATATCAAACAGATATCAAACATAGAGTCACAAACCAGTAAACACAAGCTGTATGTACACACATAAAGATTTTATTTGTTTTGTACGGATAGGCGTTCGATCTGCAGAATTTACTGTTTTGTTGATTAACATAGTAAAGTTCCATCCTCAATCTTAAACGGTCTGGAGCTTCGTAGCAATAGTTTTAATTTTCACAAAAACAGTTAATTTTTGAAACAGCAAAACACAGATTTACGGAGTTCATAAAGGGGCAGGTAACTTATAAAATAGAACAGATAAATACAAATTATTTCTCTCCTCGAAATGAAACTTCGTTCCCTCGAAATAAAATCTCGTTCCCTGGAAATAAAGTGTCAGATCAAACCCTCGAAATAAAATTTCGTTCCATCAGAAAAAAATTCGTTCCCTCGAAATAAAATCTCGTTCCTTCGAAATAGAGCCTCGTACCATCAAAAAACAATTTCTTTCCCTCATAATGTATTTTCGAGGAATCGAAATTAATTAATAGTTATTTCGAGAGAGGACGAAATCCAGGTTTCGAGGGGACGAAATATGGTTTTCCCGTTTTGTTTTAACACGTGCTCTATTTTTGTTTCTTTATCTGTGACTTGTAATTTACATTTGACTTGTACTTTACAATTTTTTTGAGAGAAGCCATTTGTTCTGGTACACAAAAGTCATATCGAGGAAGCTTTTGGTTTGTCAAACCACCCCGATCCCATTTGTTTCAACCGTAGATGTGAACAGGTCCAAACAATTACTCTAAGAGGCGCAGTGACGCCGGGATATACCTGATCTTTAACGTTCCTTGAATGTTCAAACGAACAGCAACATTATTAGAAGGTTTTACTCCGTTGTAACTTGATAGTACCACGGTTTAAGATAATGTCCAACAACACCTTATCTGTTAGGAATTTCCTACACAATCTGGGTTACCCTCCCCCGCTCTCGGCCCCGCCCACAAACAAATATCGTTTCGTGCCTGATCCCCGACACAACAGATGGGCTTTTACCACTAATAAAATTGTAAACTTTTGTGTTTGACGTCATTCATGACATAAAAATGGTTGTAAAAAAATAGACACGTTGCTTTACCACTGCTCAGAGATGACGTGGCGGGTGCAGAGCGACTGCAGCCGGCAGACCAACCAAGGGGCCACACCCTATATCACTCCGTGTCATCCCGAGTAGCAGTCACAATCAACTCTGTGTGGATCAGTGAAGACTTCTATCGAGTACTCAACCGAGACTTATCACAGCTATACGTAAAGCACACTATATTGCAATGTAAGTTTTCACTAGAATAACTTGATTATTCAATAATTCTTTAATTAATTTATCTATCTGTTCATTCAAATACAATCTTCGGATAATACATTCACATACATTACAGTTGTCTGCGTCTTAACAGAAGTTTGTTTGGGGACCTAAAACAATGTTTAGCGTCATGTAAAGTGTGCCCAGATAATGATTTGTTTTGGCAGTTGTTTGTATTATGGGTATTTTCCCGTCATATTGTCACGTTTTTCTCGAACTACCAGACACTGTTGCTTTTCGTTGTATAAATTATTAGCGAATTCTTTAATCTAGTTATCTGCTATTGATATTCAATTAGTTTTGTGAGTGGGTGTGTACAAAAGAGAAATTTCTTTTTTTTTCAACAACTCAGAAGTTTAGTGATTTGTGCTGCGTACGGAGACCGTGTTCTTAAGTAATTCGTATGTACAATATCATTAAGCGCGATTTACAAGTATGTTCTCTTACTTCTGTGCATCAGAATAGGTTTGTAAGTAATGTTGGATGTTTTTGGAACATTTTTTGGTACAACATTTCTGATTATCTTTCACCAATGACCCTAACCCCGTTGTATGCAATGGCCACACTGTAGTATTTCCTGGAAACGCTTTGCAAACATCAGTTTACTTTCGCGCAAAAAAGAACCAATCTGGGTAAAAACGATAAGTTGATACATTATTTAGTATACCAGATGTGATGGAATACAAAATGACGAAGATAAGGTTTACTCTTCTTCGAAACCTCATTTTTTTTTGCAGTAGGGAAAAACACGTACCACTCTCTAAAATGTAAAAAGAGTGAACAATTCACTCTCTCGCCCGAGTGGTGTCCGTTTGGCTCTCTTGAGAGTGCAACCTATGTGCATTACCCTTTTTGATTGAAATTGGAGCGAACTTTACTATCAGACAAGTTGTGAAAAAACACCCGTCTTTCACTCTAAAAAGAGTTGTCCGTCATTTTATGGCTCTTTGCAAGAGTAGTGGCGGACAAAAACGGTAGATTTTCACTCTCATTTACATTTAGATAGCAGTGGGAAATATTTAATTCGAAAAGAACATAGACAAGGATATTTTTTTTTTGGGGGGGGGGTGGGGGTCACGGGATCTCCTTTAGCAGCAATTTTCATATAAAAGCTGGGATTAGCTGAGACAAAGGGGCCACCTGTCACCCCTGCATTTGCAAACCTGCGATAGCTCAAAATCCTTGTTATGGTACGTAAAACACGTACCCGGTACCACGTAACTTCACGGAGGGTTTTTAACACAAAATACAGGATTGGTAACCATTGGATTGTTAATCTTTACAGCATGATGAAGTTTGTTGGACTGGCGTTGGTGATGTGGCTGGTGATGTCACCTATGGTGTTTAATGGAGGGGAGGTTGCCGCTGGTAAGTATAATATGCCCCATTATTTGAATGGGGGACATTGAGGGACGCATCAGGTGGCAGCAGACGCACCATGTAAATCATTGATCTCGGAAGTGTGACCATATTCAGAACTAGTAAACAATGGAAAATGACATGCTTGATGTCTGCAGCCATCTGTGTCTCAAAGTCCTCCATTGTCATTTGATTCATTAATAGTTCGTTAAATTGTTGCGCTCATCCACAAAATCAAAAACATTCGAAATGGCCTTTGTAAATGGTAGACTTTTAAGGAAACTAGGTCACGGCAGCAGACCTACCATAGTAAATCCATTGTTCTCGGAAATGTGCGCATGTTCAGAACTACGCAATTTATCTGGTATTAGTCTGCTGCCACCTAGCGTTCAAAAGTCTCCCATTAGAAGTAAAGGGAGACATTTCTCACGAGGGAGACATTTTACCGTCTTTCTTATGTTTTGTCCTCCTCTTTCTATATAAAAACAAATGTAACATTGCAACCTTACCTTAATCGATTAATTACTAACTTGGGCGGACAAACTCATATTTAAAAAGTATGAAAGTATAGGCCTAGATGTGCCGGGGAAAATTCATCGTCATCGTCGTCGTCGTCGTTGACGTCGTCGTCGTCGTCGTCGTCGTCGTCGTCTGGTTGTGACGAAGACGATGATGATGATGACTAAAGTGCTAGTCCCTTGGTTTTATGTCCAGAACATTTGTTTTTATTGGTGAGGACATCAACAGTGTGTACATGTATTCACTGTTGAACATTAATTTTAACGGTGAGGACATAAACAGTGAATGCATGTGTTCAATGTTGAACGAATGATCTGGACATAAAACCAATGGACTATATAGCGCTCTAGTCCGTTGGCCTTTGAACGCTAGGTGGCAGCAGACTTACCAGATAAATTGCGTAGTTCTGAACATGCGCACATTTCTTATGGAGAAGACTTCAGTTCTAGTTGTGGGAAGACAACCCACAATAAGAAAACAGTACATAATCGGTTATGAAGAGCTGCTGTGCTCCGTTGCTTGTTTTCCAATGCTCTACCAATAACTAGATTGAGGAGGGGGAAATAGATAAATGTAAAATATTTATTTATTTATGTTGACATTTATTTATTTATTTGTAATATCTTTTTCAGCTTATTTGTTTATTTATTTATATATTTCTTTATTTGTTTTAGCCAAGGAAGGAAAATGTTTCCCTCCAGAGTCGCTGGTGTCCATAGAAGGCAACGTGTGTACAACGGATACAGATTGTGAGGGTGATCTGAAGTGTTGCAACAATGGCTTGGGAACATCTTGTGTTAGTGGCTTTTAAGGTACACATTTCCAAAATTTCATTCCCCAAAATGTATAAATTCACACCCAAAGACTGAGGCCAAGCTGTATCCACGTAGCTTAATCACGCAACTATATTAGGTACAATAAAACCGCATTGATACTATAGTTTAGTGGTTTATAAATTATATTACTGTTTTATTTTGTTACACTGTCAGCGAAAAAAAAAGATATACTTGGGGATATTTGAGGAGACAGGGCACATTTGCAAATGAACGGCACACTAAATTAAATTCGCTTCGCGTAATACAATGAAAGTGATATTAAATCGTCCTTGAAGATAGCGGTCTAGCTGCAATTTAAAGTAAAACACAAATTAAAACAACACACTTTGTTTGCACTGCACCTATAACCTACAACTGAACTAAGGAACTAAATATCCATTTAAATCCTATTGACATTTGACGCCCTCTATAGCAAAGCCTTGGTTAAGTACATTGGGGGTAATGTTATCGTACGCACGTGTACACGCCACAGCGAGCGGGTTGGTTGCAGCATACAAGAAAACATAAGTTTACACAAAATAATGGTACGTGTTTGTAAGCAACACACCCATTTTTGTGGTCTGGCGTGCCATTTAGTGGACAGCAGGCCTAGTTTGTCCGCAAACATAGAGTTGTAACCAGCCCATGGGGAGATAGCACTCTGTACTTATTCACTCTTATTTATGTTTCAGGTTAAAAACATACATCGGGAAGCAGTTTAGAGCCACGGTCTACCTCGGCTAGAGACACATCGTGTAGACTCATGCAGCAGGATGTGCATGCACGCAAACTTCCATTCCAGTACTATTATCACCACAAGACAATCTGATACACGGCACCCAATAAACCACTGTTGTACATGACCAAGGCTGAGAATGACAAAGGACACTTCGTAAGCAGCCACTGTTCTCATAATTATTCGTGGAAACCTTATTCTAGCGTTCAACCAAAGACTTCATTAAAAGTAAACCGTGTGCTTCAAAACTGATCAACGACACCGATGTAATTATGTATTATATATTTAAAAAAAATTAACCATGGAGGCACAACTTTATATAGTACAATGCACCTGTGTAAACTGAAACTGGATTACAATCAGTTAGTTTTATCCCATTGCAAATAATTCCCGCCCCAAAAATGAACTTCCGGTAACTTCAACAACTACAGTATATACAGACGCTACCTGGAAACCCACCGATCACCATTTTCTTGTTACCCGATACTTTGAGCATTCTAGGTGGTGAAGACATAACGTCAATATTCACACATTCATGTTTTGCCGTATAATTATTATCCACACTCAGGCGGCAAAACAAGGGAGTTTAGTTTTACATCACACATAAAAGGGCCTACTTTTGGTGCACGTAAACTTTGACTGTTAGTTACAGACCAGTTAGACCTAAATTGGTGAAATCATAATCAGAGTTCAATTAACCTCTACATTATTAATCCAGTTATAATATGTTGTATACCCGATAAGCTGTCAATGAATAAACTAAACCGCTTTACGGGTATGAAATAAACCAGTCAGCTTCAGGTTAATGAAACTTCTGTGCCCATGCGTCCGATGACTAGTTAAATTGATAATTATTGTAAACGTACGATACTAACGTTGGTTTTGATATAGCAAATTTAAATAGATACATTACACAACAAATAATTGTAAGTTAAATTGTCATTAATTTCGAGGAAATCACGGTTTGTGTTTTGTCAGAGGTTTTGTGAACGTTGAACCGTGACCAAGCTAAACCCTGGCAGGGCGTTAGTCTCCGCTTTACTGACAGAGTGCAACGGAGACTAACGTCCTACCAGAGGCCAAACCAAGCTCAAACTTGAAAGTTGTTATCTAGTAAGTTTTGTGGTTACACCATGTAGTTATCACAAATGAGTTGGGGAGGTTCTGAAGAGATGATTTAACAACTCGACGTTTCGATCAGTATACTCTGAAAGTTGTTACTGGACAGGTGACGTCAGCCTTGTTGGTATTCCAAAAGTCATTACGTCATTTTTATATTGAGCTTGGCAGGATATTGTATTTTGCAAAACCGCGGCTTCCGTTTCAATCTGGCTGAACAAGCTCAATCCGTCACTGTGAAAATACACACTTTTTAATAAGGGCTTCAAACTGGCGGACGGAGCCGGGGCCGGAGTCGAACACGTGTGTTACGCACCAATATGTACGACATACTATTATGTAGGACACATCCGAACCATTGTGTCCGACGATCGATTATGTCCGACCCATTGTGTCTGACGGACATAATGGTTTGTGGGACACAATGGGTCGGGCATAATGGTTTGTCGGAAAATATGGGTCGGACGTAATAGTTTAACATTTGGTGCTTATAGCAGACTTTCGATAGAGGGTATTGTGTCGAAGAACTTCAAGTAGGCAGGCCTATCATTCTCTAAACCGCAAGGTTTCCCTCAAATACATGGGAGACACGGCCTTGCACGATCTAAAACCAAAACTATTTATATATTGCAAGTGTTACTTTAAGCGTCCCCATAAACTCCTTTCATGATTCGTGTTGGTAAGCAACTCCAAGGCTGCGTTGAAATTTACAGAGCTTGGCGCGGCTACAAGCCAAAGATAGAAATTGTCATCGAAGATTGCGTCTGTTGCAACCCATCTAATGGACCTTATCATGGAGATCAATAATCCTTATGCTTTTATGTCATCACGCAGCCATCTTGGAGGTAACACGATGGTGACGGTGGAAAACGCACATCTAGTGTTCGCTTGGCGCCCAGGATCGGACAATGAGCAACCTTCTTTTGACCTCTAGCCGAGGGCGCCCTACTCAAATGACGTCATGTGCATAAGGTCTATGACGGCAACAGTTTAACAGTTTTTTAAAACGGAATTGAACCTTGAAACAGCCAACTTAACGTCAATCAAGACAAGATCAGAAAATTAACGCCATGATGACGTCATCAGTGTCAAATTCAATAGATCTTTTTGACCTGAAAAAAAGCTGAATTAAGACCCAATCCAGGGGCAGTGTTTGGTACATTGTTTTCGGTACATCCCTACTTATTGCGAGAGATATCGATGGTGCGCGCTGCCAATGGTAGCGAGGCTGGGAACAGGGCGCCCTCGTTATGATCGAGCCAACCTCGGAACCAAACAGCGAGATCATAGAGCTATATACATGTATATATAGCTCTATGGGCGAGATCAATTACCCCCTGAGAACAAGGCTGGAGGGCGGGCAGCTTTGATAATTAAGGGGGCGACTTTTCCAGGAGGCGAGATGACTCGTTTCTGTTAAGTTTGAGTAAACAAACAAGGCGTTACACTTGATCACATTTTCACTAATTATTCACCAGAAGGTAAGTGTACTTGAAGAAGTAGATATATGTAGTATTTATTTTCAGGTACGGCTAAGACTATGCTTGACACTTTAAAGAGTATGACTCTTTTTATGTCAAGTTATCGCTATATCGATGAGGTTACACGTTCGTGAACAGCTTCATAATGAATCTGTACCTAGTGTACGGTAGGACGTCAGTCTCTGTTATTAACTAGCTGTTCTGGCTGGATGTGGAGCAAGGTCTAAGACTAGGTAGTATGAAGTAGTAGAAGCAGAAGTAGAAGTCGGTAATAAGAATAAAATGCAACAGTCACAGCGAGCCCTTTTCCTTTTTTTATACCATCCCATGACATTGACAGTGAACTGAAAGTGCCTTTTGAGTTGACCTGAAAAAAAAGCTGAAATAAGACCCAAGCTAGGGGCAGTGTGTCAAAATCTCAAAAAAGGCGTACAGCGCCCTAGTTACCATGGTTACTTTATCTACTTTTGACCGTGTGCGAAAATTAACCAGGCGGTATTTGTAATTTGTTAATGAACTTTCAGTTTAATAAGTCGGTAATAAGAATAAAATGCAACAGTCACAGCGAGCCCTTTTCCTTTTTTTATACCATCCCATGACATTGACAGTGAACTGAAAGTGCCTTTTGAGTTGACCTGAAAAAAAAGCTGAAATAAGACCCAAGCTAGGGGCAGTGTGTCAAAATCTCAAAAAAGGCGTTTCAGTCTCCTTCTGTTTGTTTGGTACATCATGTGATGCTGTTTTTAATTTTACATGTATGGTATGTAAATGTAATAATATTAATAATTAATAACTAAACTAGTTCTTAAATATAGCGCATTTCACAATAACGCTTAATTAGCTTTACATTAGTGCCCTTATGGTCATTGGGCTAGTAACATTCCGGTAATCTTTCTCAGCTCCCTGGGGAGTCTCCCGAGCTGCCGTGGCTTTCTGAAGGCTTTTTCAAACACAATATCAACCTCTACCCTGATCGCAGGTACCCATTTATACCCCTGGGTGAACTGAAGAGAAGCAATTATAGTAAAGCGTCTTGCTCAAGGACACAAGTGTCATGACCGGGATTCAAACCCACATACTGATGACTTAGCCACCAGAATTTGAGTCCGATGCACTAGACCGCTCGGCCATGACACGCTACAAATGTAGAAATTTATGGCATGCCAATATTACATATTAACAAAGAAGTTCATCTCATGGATATTTTTCATCATTTTTTATATTGAACAGCAGCAGAGCCACCAACTACAGGAAAAGAATGGAAATGATATAAATACTAATAAATTAATATACATAATGCTGTTAATAATATAGAAGTAAAAATAGCAAATATGTAAATAATAGGCCGATAACTTAATTTTAAGTAAAAACGGTATATATTTAACTAAAAATAATTAATGTTTACCACTTTAAAGTTAGATAGGGCCTAAAGACTAGAAAATAAAGAAATATTGAAGATTATTTATGAATAAGTAAAATGTAAATCTTCTTTGTTCTCTTGGCTTTGCCAAGTCCGAATTTTGTGTGTGTGTGCTAGCGGTACTCTCAAAGAAAAATGATGCGGGCAATTCCGACAAATTAATCCCGCCAGGGGATGGGAAAAAATAAAAGAATCCCAGCGGCAACTGTTTAAGAACCATTTCTGTCCTCGCAGGCATAGAGCAAGGACCAGATAGTCCTTGCTCTATGTCATAGGTAACCCTTTTCCCCCAAGTTGAGAAAAGCAATTTGGTTCTTCCTGCTGAAACATATATGTGAAGTGACTGACAATCTTCCTCAATTTTTTCAACATAGTCAGTACATACTACAAGTGTTTGTTTACAAAGGTGTGTTTGTTTCTCCCTCTGAATCTTGCAGCTGTTCTTTTTTTGTGATTGAAGACACGAGATTGTTTTTCTACATGGAGAAACGGGCTGTTGAGCCAGCTGGACAGGATGCAGAATCCAAAAGCGATGAACATCCACCACAAGGTGCATCTCGCCAAAAACCGACATCTGTGAGTAGAGTATCTGAAATGTCAAAAATTCGTTCTGCTCAAGCTTGCAGCAACTGAGGAATTGCGAATCATGCACGAATTTGTGCAACCATTACAAAATTTTAGTGATAACAATATACAATGAACGCCAGTCGTGCCGGAAACTGAGGTCAAGTCTTATATTCAGGTTTTCTTCGTTGATTTGTAAAATTGATTTTACTTTAATATAATTCATCATTAAATTTTACTTTCCCATCAGTACAATATAATTCTTGTAGCCATAAACTATGTGAAACTAAAGTGTTTGAAGAAACAGAATCTTGCAAATGTAGAACTCAATATGGTTGGGACCAACTTGGTCCACCCGGAAGTTCAAATACACGCGAGACTTGCACAGTATGTATTTCTCCAAGTTTACTTAATTTACGGAATAAGTCCAATCACATGTTGGAACACTTTGGGCTGAGTTCAGGTACTTAATAACACAAGTTACAATCACTGGAAATCCTGCGAGCGTGACGGATGTAAAATGGTCTCCTTTTTGTGTTTCTTGTCCGCTGCAGCCTCGAGTGTAGCCCAACCAAACATCTGACGTCACACGTTGAGGCTTGTGAATGTTGCCATACACCGGCCTTTAGAACGTGGCGAATGGCTGCCAGATGTACCTTTAAACTCCCATGCAATAATACTGTGTGTTTACAAACCTACTTGTTGTGTGTACATTGTAGTATCAGTCTAATAGTTATGCATCATTGCGCATGTCTATCCAATAAAACCATTGACCCCTGACCTCATAGGAGTGCAGCTATGTGCACATTTGGCATAGTTTGGGTGTAGGTATTGTCCACACAAGCTGGTGTACACCAAATTTACACCACTTTTGTGAGTTGTGCTGTTTTTGGTGCACCCTGTAGAAATTTCAACGTGAAAACTGTACAGGGGGTGCACTTGTTGTGCGTTCCAATGGGAGACTTTTAAACGGTCCTTTTTCACGGTTCTCTGCAGTAGTACGCATGCCCAGAACTACACACGCAGTACTGAGCATGTGAGCATGTGCGCGCATGCTCAGAACTGTAAAAAAGGGCCATTGTGTCTGCTGCTGCCATAGTCTCAAAACTCTCCCATTATTTCAATTGCACCACACATAAGTGCGGTGCTATTTTGGTGCATCACACAGTGGTGCAGATTTGGTGCAGTCCTTACAGATAAAGACAGGGGACCAGTCTACCTCAAGTGTAACATATAAAAATATTCCAGTGCCTTTTGATCAACTACTTATTGTTAATTTCTTCTGGACAGGAAAAGGGGAGCAAAAGAGGTTCTCGCTCCAAATCAGCCATTCAGGCCATGAAGCAAAAGGGCAGAGAGGCTGTTAAACAAAGCAGAGGTGATGATGATCTCACTGCACAGATTGCGGGAATGGTGAGTGTCAAAATAAAGTTTAAAATAGTTGTTGTTATGATGGCAAGTTAAACTGTTTGTGCATAAAGTTTGATATTATAGGTGGTGCAAACTTTATGTTTGAATGCTGTTTGTGTGTATCATGATTTTACACATAATCTGTGAAATGGTGCTCACCAATACAAAAAATGATTGTTTCTTATAGGGCATTTCTTGTCATGCACATGTTCAACCACCCTGCTGAAGTGGATACATTTTCTGCTCATATGCGCATGTGCATGGAATACAGTATTAACAACTTGCCATATTAAAAACAACAATGTGCACATTTGATTTGATAGCAAAGGCATTGTATACAAATTTACATAGTTAAATATAATTTGTATGCTGAAACAGGGCCACGCATGCTTGTTTAGATTTATTTCACTTCTCGGGCCAGTATACTAGAACATAAAAATAAACGTAACATTGACAAATGAACCAGAGCCTACACAGAGTTGCCGAAAAAAACAAAAACAAAGTGTCTTGCAAGGAGATTTCCTGTCTAGGTGGCTCACACATAAATATTCAAACAACGTCTCCTCGTATTGCATACATGTTATGCCCTTATTGTGCCATTGATAGTATACACATCATCATAAAAGAATGTGTTGTCGACACACGCTTTACGCTTTACCATTTATACATGCACTTGTAGTGCCAAACTCTCCGGAATAGGTTACCACAGTCCATCAGATCCTCACCTTCAGTTGTTGCTTTAAAGCGCATTCTTAAAACCAGTGGTTGCTGAATGCGCCGCAGCACCTTGTAAACCCTTATAAGGTGCTAAATAAATGGGTCTCATAATTCAAGAACTTTAAAATCCTGTTGTAAAAACAATATAATAAGCACCTTGAGTACCTAATTGTTGGTAGATATGTACGCCATATAAGACTCCAGTATTATTATTATGTACATGTATGTTCGCAATGTCAAAAGGACACTCTAGAACGGGTAAGACAACATTATTATAAATCTGCATTTCAAAAGATTTTTGAGGAATTGTTTTTTAAAAACTGTTTTTCTTAACCTGATCCACCTTGACAAAGGGCATTATTATTTGATGTTTTTCTTCTCAGTGGGTAAACACGCATCATAAAGCTTACTGAGTTCGGCTTGCAGTGCAGGAGCAACACAAAACTTGAAAGAGCTGTACAAAATGCACGGCTCTATGCATCATGCAGTAGACTTTAGCCGAACCGCTCTTTTTGCTAGATTTTAAAATGGTTGGAAAAGATTTACCTAAATTTCTCATTGATTTGCAGACAATTTCAGATACACCCAAGGCTATTCCACAAGGGTAAGTCCAGGTTAACATCCTGTGGTAGCTCAGTTTCTATCCAAGTTCACATCGAACATATTTTTACAGTAACTTACCACGATTACTTGTCTAAGTTCCATAATGCTAAGTTAGAAATGTTTGCCCTTGTAGTTAACAAAGTGGTGGTATCTTTAGTGTCAGTGGCTAGACATGGTAAGTACAGAGAGGGTGCTTTGCATTGACCTTCCTACTGTGGGTGGAAATCACCAGCTCTCTGTCTGGACTCTGAGCGTTTTCATCATTTCTTCATTGTGTTATATACACCAATCCGAGCAGCACTCGTTTATGGTGTTTTACACCACGGCAGCTATGACCACGTCACGCATGCGACGCGACAATAGCCCATCAGTGCGCATATGTACCAACCAGCATGGAGGATTCACAGTGTGCGTGTGTCGACGCACGCGTGCGGTGGCCATAACTGGCTGCGGTGGTGTAAACACCCATAAACAAACTGCCTAGATTGGTCTATATCTGAACCCCAGTCGTATTAAACTTCTGACCACTGCTTTAAATTCTGCTCTAGGAAACAATCAGATTAAACCTGAGAGCATACATTGTACAGTAGCTCTTAAACTTCTGGGGATCCAGGCAGGCTCCAGATTTTTTACGCTAGCTTTCCGAAGACAGTACCGCCAACTTCTAGTCATATGCCTGCTACCCTTAAACTATTTTGAAATCCTTATTGAAACCTGTAACCTGAATAGTGATAAGTATTAAAAATAGTTTAATTACAGTTTAGTTTGTCCGAAGAAAGTATGGGGCTATCGTCACATAAGGAACCCTTATTAGAGTTTTTCTACACTACATTCAATTTACCTATTTTACAATTCCTACATACAGGACTGGCCTGGTGTATGACGAGCGTTTAACCCAACATGCATGCCCCTTTAATAGTGAAGACTTTCAAAGTGAACATTTCCAGCGAATTTTGCAATGTCACAAACGACTTCAACACTACAACCTTCTGGATAGGTGTACCGGAGTGCCAGTAAGTAGTTATTCAGTCATATAATTATGATGATTTCAATTACTCTCTTTTCAAAAGTAGTTATTCAATATAGGCAATTCGTTTTTACACCTGTGTATTTATGGATAACTTTTGAACCGGGTACCCGTTAGCTGCACGACTGGGTTCTTGGGTACCTGTAAATGGACCTGTAAAAAAACAAACGAAACAACATGCATGACAAAATCATCAAAATTTGAGATTTTGCTTCTGAGATGACATCAACTAACTGCTTTATCATCTCAGGTGGTTAAAGTGCATCTTCAGATAGGCACATACCAGAAAGTGCTCACTCTTAGGGCGTTGTTGCTATAGGCAATTTCTACAGGCAACTTGGAGGCAACCAACTGCGCTGCATATAAAAAGGAACACTTTGGTAGAACAAGAGACATTTTTGTAACAGTGCTCAATTGTTTCCAACAGTCTTATTTGGAACTTTGAAATGCGGATGTTTGTTCATTGTGGAGAACTGGTGGCCTGTAAAATTACCTTATGTGACATGGTCCATCTTACCCATCTGTGTGGTTCTTCCCCCAGTATTGAGAACATGTCAGCTGCATTGCTCATTTACGGTTGGTTTTATAACATGTATGAGATATTAACAGATTCAATCCAACCTATTTTATATACAGGTGCGGCTAGCTTCTGATGAGGAAATTCTTACAATACACAGGTAAATAATCTGCAACTTTTAACTAGTTGCCGCCAGTTTTTTTAATCATTTTTTTCCCCGCGGGATTCTTTTGGTGGAATTGCTGGAATCATTTTTCTTTGAGGGTACCGCTGGCACAAAGAAACTCTGACTTGACAGTGCCAAGAGAACAAAGATTCTCTTTATTGGATCATCCGGAAAAAATGTCAAATTCACACACTGTGAATTGTAAAACATCAGCCGTTACCCACGGCATAGAGTGGTACTAAACACAGAACCATGGCTGGATTCCCAGCTCACATTGACCATGTTCCAATGATGTGGAGTGTTGTTTTTATTTTTGTAATTAATGTAAAATTTAAAGGGTATGAAAATCTAGTATTGATGCTTTTTATGGTAAGCCTCGACTCTTACGAATTACTATTCTGGATCGTTAATCTTTGAAATAAATACTGAAATGAGTCTTCAGTTTAATAAGAAGACTTCTTGTTCTAAACGTCTTTTCCAGCATCGGTTTGCTTGATGCATTAATTAATAACTTTTACAGAAAAACAATGTCGAGGTTTGCTGAAAGAATGTACCGATAACCACGAGACTTAGCTGACCCTGACAAAGAAACTGTAAGAACAAAATCAAAGGGGTTGTGCTGAAGAAGACATCAAGTTTTGACTGTTACAAAACACACATCAGCCCTTCAAATCCTAAGCCTGCTTTTAAATGATCAAAACAACCACAACAAGCGCAAATAAACTAAAATATGCATTTCTCTTCTGATTGCAGTTCGGAATACCTAAAGAGTGTGAAATCTACTCAGACCATGTCGGAGAGTGAGCTTAAGACCTGGGATGACCAGTTTTCTAACATCTTTGTCAACAATGTATGTATAACGCTTAACCCAGTAGCACCTTTTCCTGCCTTTCTTCTGTGAGCCTTAGTTTCAACCTAGTTTTGACCAAGGTCTGACATGTCAACCTCTTTCCCATGGGTTTATTGATTGTTGTACCATTTTATTCCAGCGCTTCTTGCTTGATCATAACCCCAGGAATTGTGTAGTTTTAAATGTGCAGAAGTATGACATGGAGTAATTAGTGGTGGATCTACTCTCCGCACTTGCTCAAGCATGTTAGCCCGCACAAGAAACATCAAGTCATAGAGCAACTGGTCCACTCTCGGTCTTGTTTGATCTTGCTACATGTTTAACTGTGCAGTTTATAGGGTGATGGTGTAAAACATGGTTCATTTGCAATGTGAATACATAAAAATACTTACATCCTTATCATACACATGCTATAGGCCGTCAGCTGAATCACAAAAAAGCCTCTGGGAAATGATTTTTGCTCCGGCAATCGCGGGACTAGATTTTGTTAAAAGCTCTAGCCACATAAATTATTAGAGATTGATATTACCAAAAGTTCTTCAAAGGAAATCCTTCAGTTTTTGTGTAAAATGCCATCAAAGTAGGCTAAAAATCGATGACCTATCATCGCGAAACTACCTTGCGGCGTGTAGTATGCTAGCCTTTCTCCAAGGCGGTCCATGTGTTTTTGGCTGTTGTATGTGTGTCGTTTTCGTGTACACACACAGCACGATACACAGGGACTGCCTTGAGAAAAATGCTGGTGCGCAAAGTGCCACCATCGTCACGTTTTGTCTCTTTTTATATTATTGCATGCTATAGCAAGAAAGTGTAGTACTGTTTTTCTGAATTAAGGCGACACATACTTTTATGGGCGGCAACAACATTAGGGTGACATTATGATGCCGCCTAAATATTTTTAGTTCCATATCTAGGCATAAAACAGCCTTGGATTGAAACTTTATTAAAAATATTGTTTTTAATCCGTGCTGGCTGAAAAAAAAAAAAAAAAATCACTTTTAATTTTTGGCAAGTCAGTTAAAATAGAAAATACATGTACAGTGTATAGTGTTTTATGAAAATGCAGGGAAAGATTTAAGGTTTTTCCCTTTCATGATTTTATACAGTATTTAATAATACTACTTTAGTAACTATGACATTATTAACGTACCTGGTGTGGATTTCACAAAGCTCTAGGACTAGTCTTATCTTGAGTTAAGACGGGTAACTGGTCCTAACATATAGGACTTGTCATCAGTTAGGACTAGTCCTAAGTTACGACTGGTTTTGTGAAATCCACCTCTGGTCAGACGGTACTACACACTGTTGCCATGCCTTGATGTTTGAACTTCGTCTTGCAACATTATTCAGCTTTACATAACTGCTGAAAAATTATATTTTTTGACAGCATTCGTATGAATGTGCAGCTCTAGCAGTAGGTGGAATGCTGGATCTAACTGAAAAAGTGGTCAAAGGAGAGGTGAGATATCCTTTAATAGCTAGACAGTCTTCATGTGGAACTTTATTTATTGGCTGATTTATTTGGAATCAAACCTCATAATATGGTCGGTAGCATCATAGTATATGGATTGTACATGAAATCTACATTGGGAAAAATCAGCCATCTTTGATGACAGTGACTGCACATTTTTGAGCTCACAACTAGCTCAAGAACTGCACATGGCAAGTGTGGGTTTTATAAACTCCTTCTGGATTGGTTGGTGAGCAACTCAAGCTACCTTGACGTTTCAGAGCTTGACGCGTCTACAGGCCAAAAAAGAAATTGTCATCAAAGGTGGCGTCTGTTACAACCCATCTATACTAATAATAAAAAATAAAGTAAAAGACCAGCAAAATCTTCACCTGCCAGATGATCAAAATATCCCAACATTATAACTGATAAAAATAACTAATAAAAATGATAAAAATGTTGTTAATAAAGTTGGAGGAAAAAAATATATTATAAGATTACCAAAAAAAAGATAATAAGGATTGTGTTGAAATGAGGTTAATTGTTATAAAAGAATCCTTGATAGAATTTGAAGTTGATTTTTTTAGTAAATGCTGTAATCTCAGGTTGTTGTTTTGTTATTTTTAACAGCTTCGCAATGGTTTTGCTATCATTCGGTAAGTCCTTTCTTATGTCGAATGTGTCCCTGGTACTTCGGCTGAGGTAGTTACAAAAACCTCCCAAAGCTTCCAATCAGCCGTTAACCATCTTTTTTAGTTTCTCTCTTACTAGAGTTCTCAACCTATAGAGTTGCGGGTTTTTGCTTTATTTGTGTATCATTTTGATCATTTAATAAATGTAATATATCGTAGATTAAGAATATCAGTTTTCCCCCCTGCCCTAACACTGATGTGTGAGTAGCACTGTAATTTTTTTCCCGAGGCCTGCGGGGAAAAAAACCCACTGGCATACTACTCGCTTGGGATTCGAACCGACAACCCCCTTATTCTAGAGTCTTAATCGCTAGACCACTAAGCATGCCCAGTGAAAAGAAGCTGGTTCGAATCATACTGCAGATACCATATAACTTTAATTGATGTAATAATTACAGAAATATAAAAACAGAAATTACACTGATTGATACTTTTTCTGTGAAATCCAGACATTCCAGACATGGTATTCTTCGTATTCTTCCTGCATTAATCCGATTTCCCATTTTTTTTTGCCCTCAGAAAGCTCAGCAAAATTGTTATTGCATATCTTAAAAGTCTATAAAAGTCTGTACCATCTTTACATGTAGGTCAACCCTTGTACTCAGTTAAATGTTCCTGCTTTTTTCCCAACAGCCGAATATCATTTGCTATTACGGTTTGTTTGTTTATGAAATTCAGTTATTTGTGTTTGTGTTCTTCTTAGTCAATTTTTGTTTACGCTCTTGTCCTCAGGCCGCCTGGTCATCATGCTTCAAGGAATGAAGCAAATGGGTATAGTCTATTTAACAATGTGGCTATTGCAGCTCAGACTGCGAAGCAGCAATGGAACTGTGAAAGGTAGGCTGTAGCATCTTATGTTGCATTTTAGTCAACACGCACACCTTATCCTTTACGTGCAATTTGTCTCCTCTAAATGGCAGACTGTAGCTGCGTTGCATGTCGGTGCAGGCGGTACTTCAGAGGAAAACACACAGCCAACTTGGGTTATAATTGAAGCAGAACCTTCTGTATTTTAGGTCAGATTGGCACAACCACTGATTGTTAATTGCATTGATGAAGGGCAAAGCCCCCCCCCACCAAAAAAAGGGGGGGAAAAAAGAAAAAAGGGGGATAAAAGAACACTTAATTAGATATTTGTCATGTAAGAATTCATTGGTAGCAAGTCTAATCCTTGATTATTTAATCCTTTCCTCACCACAGGTCCTTGCTCTATACCATAGGTGACTGCGCTTATCTTCCATATCAAAATGGCACTCAAGCCTGAGCACAAAGGCTGTAGGTAGTTTTTGTCCATGTTCACCCTCCAAAGCCAAGTTTACAACGGTTAGCGTGAGAAAGATCAGATCTTTCCATTGGTGGTAAAAATAAAATAGGATTGCTATTTACACAGACTGGACAAACTTGAAATGCCAAAACACCTATGGAGTGCCATATTCTTGTCTTCAAGAAAGTGTTTGAGAATCCAGATCACACTTGGGGGAAAGCAAGACCAAGAACCTGGCTGTTTATTGACCGATCTATCTGATTTTGGTACAGACCTTATGGACATGACGTCAGTTGAGTAGGGCGCCCTCATCTAGAGGTCAAAAGAAGGTTGCTCATTGGCCTATCCTGTGCGCCGCGCGTACAAAGATGTGCGTTTTCCATTGTTACATCATCGTTTTACCTCTAAGATGGCGGCGTGGTGACGTCAATGCATAAGGTCTATTATATGAAAGGGAGTTTAATAAGAAATCAAGTTGTCATAATTTATTTTGCTCTGAAATGAAATTTTCAGGGTGGTAATAGAGTTTGTAAAATTGGCCATTGAACGTTGCATGCTTTTTTGTAAGAAAATGTACTTTTTGCTTGAAAGGTCAAAGAATTCAGTCATCAGCGATCGTTTTTGTCTGGTAAGGAGAGGTAAACTTTGTTACTACTTGTTTTTGAAACCGCAGTTACGTTATTATTTCAGGGTTCTGATTGTTGACTGGGATATTCACCATGGACAGGGAGTGCAATACCTCTTTGAAGATGATCCAAGGTACCTGTTGGTTTACTAGGCAGAGAATTCCATATCTGTTGTGTTCCTGCATGTTTTTGTTCTGTTTGTTCACAATAAGTCAGGCGTGGAATTACACAAAGGCCACAAAGGCACTGGCCTCTGTTGCCTTAATTTGGGCCTTGAGTGCCCCTTCAAACTTGTCTTTCATGAACTTTAAGATTTTCCGATGGAATCACCTTTTGCAAAATGAAAATGACCTTGCCCTCTTAACCAGTAGGTGCAAACGGGCGACATTGAAACATCGGAATACTGTAACAAAGATCGCCTGGACATTTTGCGGAGCACGCACAGAGCACACATACGCCGTCTAATGGGTTTTTTCACCCACACAAAGATGACAGATAGTCTTACATATATTTTTGCATTTTTTGGCTATTGTGTGGTGGTTTTTGTGTAATTCGCGATTCCAGACCTTTTTCCCAGGAAGAGGATTATGAGACATTGAGAGGCTTCCACCATTGTTTAATCATTGTATTTTGGCTCAATGGAGGTTAGTCAAAGTGGACTGGGGATCCAGCCATGGTTCTGGGTTTAGTACCAATCCTATGCCTTAGGTTACGGCCAAGGTTTTGCAATTCACGGTGCATGAATTTGGCATTTTCTCAGTAGAGAAAACAAAACTCACAGTGCAGTAAAGAGAATCTTTGTTCTTTTATCTTTGAAAAGTTGAGGTTTCTTTGTGCCAGTGGTAATCTTAAATTAAAATGATTTCTGCAATCCCGTGAAAATAATCCTGTCAGGCTGGACGGGGAAAAATGAAAAAAAGGTTAGCTTTGCTGTAGCGTCATGTCAGTAAACTTTGCAAGTCTAATTGTTACTTCAAAACTTTTTGGGAACCTTTGGTTCCCACGTACATTACTTCAACGTGTGAGGATTTAACAAAATCATGAAGTTTCAAGGAACCCAACGTACAAATACATGCCAGACTTAAACAGTCTATGGTTGTCTTTCTACTTTGACACTGTCCTCTTTCTTAGTAATGCTTTCTTAGAAAAAGACAACACCATTTGTCATCATTACAAGAAAAGAAAGTTTTTCATTTTAAAATCAGGAATAATGTTGTCTTTTTGTGACCACCGCCAAAGACAAATCTAAAGTTAATTTGTCTATTTTTCTTTGATGCTTTCAGTGTGATTTGTTTTCTTCCAGTGTGTTATACTTTTCAACCCATCGGTTTGATTATCAGGAGTTCTGGCCCAGTCTAAGTGAGTCTGACTGCGATGCCGTTGGGAAGGGGGAAGGTGTTGGCTTCAACATCAACGTTCCCTGGAATGAGGTACATGTAATAAACCAGCAGCACAGCATTTACATTTCAGTAATTTTTGTGCTTTTTTGTACTTATATCATGCATATCGGACACCTATATGTCTCCTAATGGAGTTCTGTTTGCATTTTTGCCAGAGCTTCTACATGCCTGCTATCTTTATTAGACAGATTACAAAAGCGTACTGTTATCTGTTCTACAGATATTACCATGGTAAATGTTCCGCCAGTCTAACCAACTTGATTCCTTCTATCAGGGTGTTTGAACGTGAAACCATTCTTTTTGCCTGTTCTCACCCACATACTCCAGCTATGCTGAGATGTAGAACAAAGAGCCACTCTGAAAGTTTTTTTCCCCACATAACTCATCTCTTTGGAATTTCTTGACTGGTGCATGTTTCCCTCCATCCTACAATCTGTTTTAACTGCTTAATGTTAGCGTTCTCGAATTTTTTCGTGCCACCCGACGGGATTATTTTCTCGGAATTGCCTGAATCATTTTTCTCTGAGATTACCGCTGGCACAAAGAAACCCTGACTAAATAAAACCAAGAGAACCAAGATTCTCACCGAAGCATCAGGATTTTTTGTTTCCCTATAGAGAACAAATCTGATTCATTCAGCGTGAATCACAAAACCTTGGCCCTGAGACACGGCTAATAATTGGTCACAAGACCATAACCAAGGCTTGAATTTCATTTCACTCGGACTGTACCTCCATTGAGCCGAAATACAATGATAAACAATGGTGAAAGCCTCTCAGTGTCTCGTAAGCCTCTTCTGATAAGAAAAGGACAAAGGTCTGGAATCGGGGATTACACAACTCCCGCATAAAGGGAGAATTTCAGCATTATTTCGAGTACCATCTGTCCTTTTGTGTCGGTGAAGCAAAGCGTTGCACGGTGAGTGCATACGCTGTGCATGCTCCCGAATGGAATGTCCAGGCGACCCTCATTCTGGTCTGCTGAATTCACACAAAAATACAAAGTTCACATCATACGATATCTGGCAGGGAAAATATTGGCGTGTATCCACATCAGCTGGCATAAACTGGTTAAAAGTAATATAAATTCCTACCTTCAGCTTCCCTCTGTGTTTTTCCCTTTAATTTGTCCTTCTTTGTAACCCCCCGCCATGTTTTCGGGACAAACTATTTTACTGACTTTTACTGACAATATTTTACTGACTTTTTTAACCAAGTTTGACCAGTATCTGCCCAGCTAATATTTGTATGTGCTGTGCAGCCCTGTGGAATAAGCACCGGGTGATTTATGGATAATATAAAAATTGCTTAGTATAACTAATCAATTTTGTATTCTTTGACAGGTTGGAGTAGGGGACAGTGAGTACCTGGCTGCCTTTCAGCAGATACTTCTGCCAGTGGCATATGAGGTATGTCGAACACTTGTTTTCTTATAATGGAGGAGCGAGTACAAGAAATGAACTTGACAAAAAGAGTTCAGACATTTTTTTTTCAATCAACTATATTTTTGACTTGTTTATGTCGCATATCAATGGAAAGCTTTTTTCATTCCTCTTCACATTGAGACCACATTTCGGGAGATCGTTATTGGAATCTTTTTAACATAAGATACGTCTAGCATTGTTATAGTTTTATTAAGTGTTTTCTTCCCATTTACCTTATCCCCAGTCCCACTACTGCCAGCGGGGTTCATACTGAGTGCAGCGCTGACACCTGGGTCACCGTGCCCAAAATCCGGACATTGTCCCAAATCCTGACTTATATTTGTTAGCGTTAGATTTTTCCGAGTTTGTTTTCAATATCCAGTTGCATCTCTGCTTTCTAAGAGGATTCGAACTGGCCTCTTGTCGTTGGGTGCGCTCGATCGTCTGGTGGTTAAGATATCTGCTTTAAGATATGGGGGCCATTGGTTCGAATCTCACTCGAGTAGTAAGCTTGTGGATTTAGAAAAACAATGTTTTTACAGAACTCGGGAAGCACTGGGAAATACAGTGTTTTCCACACGTCAGTGTAGGATACAGTTTATTTTTCTTTATCACAAATGATGATGTAAATACATCTATTTAATTATAATCTCTGCTTTCCACTTTACAGTTTAATCCAGATTTGGTTCTTGTTTGCTGTGGTTTTGATTCAGCAATTGGAGACCCAAAGGTAAAGATGACATTTAAGTATTGGGCAACAACTACGCTTCAATATTTTAATGCTTTAAAGCCATTATACACTATTGGTAAAGTGTCTGGAAATACTTCCATACCTTATGAGCATCAAGAGTTATTTAATAAAATCAACCTGCAAAAGTTTCAGCTCATTTCATTGCTTCCTTTACGAGAAAACAATACAAAGTCATTCAGCACTTTTATATTCATTCTAATGGCCGGAGTTTTCGTCTCATGAGACGAAAAATCATTTGTGGATCTTATTTCACTAATTATTCAAAAGTGATAACACATCAGACAGAAATATTTCACAGGAAGTTTTCTACCATCATCGTCTCTATACCATGTAATTTTATGTGCAAATCTGTGAACATCTTGTTTTTCGGTGTTCCCAAAAGTGAATATGGGCTTTAAAACACACAAAAAGGCAGTATTTGAAAATAAAAATATCACAACTCTCAATGTTGTTCATTCTTTGAAAACAAAGATGACAATGATATTCAGGCACTATCAGGCTTACCTGCTGTGATCTAAAAAGTGGCTGGACAGTGAGATAATAAGAAAAATCTGATGTATGAACTGATGGAGAAGTGCAGGGAAATTAATTAAAGACAGATATTAAACAAGAGGTACTTGAGTATGTTAGCAAAGTCTTTCTTTTAATGGCTCACCACTGGTATCTGTCACTCAGAGCAGCCACCAGCTCATCTTCAAGGAGACTTGTGTACTGACAAAACTTGATTACGTCATGTAGGTTCTACATTGGCATCCTTTGATTCTTTTGCCATGTGATGTCATCCAGAGCAGCAGGCTGTTGACGTCCAGTTCAGGATAATAATAATAATAATAATAATTAGAGCTTATATACTGCCTATAACTTGTATAATTTAACAAAGAATCAAAGAGAATAAGGAAATACAGGTAGATAAACAAATTTAACACGGACTTAAAAACAACACCATACAACAAATACGCCGTTACAAAATATGGAAATAAATTAAATAAAAGAAAAAAATTAGGATATCTTTAACAGTGCCTGGCAAAAGGGTACATGCCGTGTTTAGAGACTAGGGTCTTTGACTGACTATTATAGAGTCCCTGGAAAATCTCATATTTGTTTTGTTTCCTTGGCAGGGTGAAATGCGAGTGACCCCAGCAGGATTTGCTAATCTCACCCATGCTCTGATGGGGCTAGCTGATGGGAAAGTCGTTCTAGCCCTCGAGGTGAAAATGGACCCTGTGTTCTGTCAGAATGTTTAATTTCTCAAAAATCTCCCTTTCTATATAAAGAGAAGCTTTTCATTAAGGGAAGAAAGACAAATCCCTATTGTGTCCAAACTGTAACTCCTCTATAATGTGACACCCTGGAAGGTCACGGAGTAAAGACCACAAGGAGTACGTGACTGAGCAGTCTAGTGTGGGGCCTAATTTCATAGAGCTGCTTGAGCATAAAATATGCTTAAAAATGTTCTGCTAAGCAAAAAGGAGCAGGATACCAGTCACAGATGATACTCGTGACATGGTACTTTGGCTGGTAACCTTATTCTGGTACATAGTTTTAATTGTGCTGAGCTACTTCGTGTGCTTCAGCAGCTCCATGAAATCGGGCCCTTGTGTGGGTCTGGGTTCCGGCCACGGCATTCGTGCCCTTGAGCAAGACACTTTGACTGGTACGTTAAGCTGTAGGTACTCTGTGCGGAGTAAGAGCCCAGTACAGTCATCCTTAAGGGAAGGGGTTTGCCCCCGGTATTTCTGGCATGGTTGGCTGCAGATTGCACCACATCACCTTGTAAACCCTTACAAGGTGCTCTATAAATGATATCCAAATTCAAACTTGGCTTTTCATACTTCATGAGCGCTTAAAAATGCTCGTCAGGCATCATGCTATATAAAAACTGCGTATTATTAATAATACCATTATGAGGACTCGACTGCCCAGTTTCCAAACAATACGCTGAATTGAAATAACCAGATTAGGCTCACATTTAGCCGAGCCCTTTCTTTGGGAAAGTTAGGAGTCCTTCGGCAGGTTGGGGGCTCACGTACATTCTCCCAGTGAAATAATCGTCTTTGTGTTTATGTGTTATATTTCTCAGGGTGGATACAATCTTAAGGTGATTGGTGAGTGTGCTGCTATGTGTACAAAGACACTGCTTGGGGATCCCTGTCCAGTGCTTCCAAAAACCACTGAACCAAGCAAGAGGTAAGAGTATTTTTAATCTACTTGTATATTTTTTTCAGGGGGGGGGAGGAGGGGGGCAGAAGAAGCGAAAAAGATTTCATCAAAAAAACTTATGCAGCGTTATGCAAAAATATGTAGGTTTCAGCAATGTAGGTAATAGACTGATCCATTAAGCCCCGCCCCCATACATGTACGTGTTGACCAATCACATTAAGGACACTAGAAAAGATACCAAATCAAAAGAAAGAATTCAACGTGGTTTATGTGTGTAGGATTTTGGCTTTGCATGGCGGAGTAGGATGATAATATTTTTGCGAGTTAAACCATGTGATAATTCTCTTAAGTAGTTCTCAAAATTTTGACAAGTGTTCTCTCGTCGTCATAATGATTATACAGCTGAAAAATACATCTAAGGATTAAAAGTTTCCAATAAATTTCATGGTTTTCTTTCCAGCGCTGTTGAAACCATTCTTGACGTGATTAAAAATATCCGACCTTATTGGAGCAGTTTGAAGTATCAAGGTAAGGGATAAAGATTAAAACATTTTCAAACAACTAACAATGATAATTTTATGATTGTTACTTTATTGTTCTTTGACTATCATTTCTTCATAATTATTTGCTTAATTTTCCAAGCGGATATCTTACACTGATTACATTGTAAAACTGTCAATAAAAAAACCTCAAAAGTTAAACCTCATAAGAAGTCTAATTGCATCTGGTTTACCACACTATTTCTATGGTTTGACACCCAATCTACCCCAAAGGATGCCCTCTTGCTGTCAAAAATAAATTTTTTTTAACCTCTTCATTTAAGATGTTTGGTTTCAAACAAATGAATGAGCGAATAACTTGACAACATGAAGGACCTGACTTGCCTGGCATGAATGGGCTTTGGGTCATGATGGTCAGTCAGATAGATAGATAAAAATGGTTTATTAAAAAAACTTTCTTTACAGCCCAAAGTTAGAATTTTCTTAAACACTTGTCAGCCGGCGCCAACTGGTTAAAAAGAAAGTGTTGTCCAATATAAAACATTTTGATATTTTTTTGTACAGTTGAATCAGAGTGTTTACAAAGTGAGGTTGTGTCAAGTACTTGTTTGAATCAGCCCCTCCCCCAAGATCATGGGAATGACCAACCACCTGAGAGTAACACTACCAAGGAGACGGATCCTGAAGAGATTGACAAGTTGATTGACAAGTTGATCGCGGAGCTAGACTTGACCATCCCAAAACACAGGTTTGTTCATTTGGATAGTCTTATCAAATTGAGTCTGGAACAGAAGGGGGCAATTATAATTATGAACTTGAACAAAACCAAGTTTGTATTCATCATTTTTAGCATACAGTGTCACATTTCATTTCTAGAAGCTGTTGTTTTTTTAGACATGTCAATTTCTGGTTAGGGTGGGTAGAAATAAATTGTAAAATGATTGAAATTGAACAAGTTTGTTATAATGTTTTTTTTTATAGGACTTGTCTGGTATATGACGAGGAAATGATGAGGCATAAGACAGCTTTGTAAGTTTTTTAACTTGTAATTTGGTATTAAGAGTAACAGCATTTATACACAAGTCAGTATATTTATAACAGCCAATTTACTTTTTTAAAGGTTACATTTCACATTTCAATGCCTGGAATTAACCTGTCCAACCCACGGCAACTCCAAAGAATGACCTTTGCTTGTGCCATATGCACACTTTCCTCTTAGCATAACAATAATAGTAAGCCAGACTTGTGCTGAGCAAAACTCACAGAAAGTTCTGATGCGCTTTAAAAAAAACTTTACCAGGGATTAGACCATTCCTCAAACATTCTCAACTCCCTGGGGAGCGTACAACCTCAAGCTGCTTATATTATTAGCGCTAAAGGGTTAATCCAACACGGTAGGATCTCAAGGCCCTCACAGGTTTCCAAATACACCTTGGTTTAGAGAAGCGATTGTGGAACTTGAGTCCAACACACAAGACTTCTCAGCCACGACACGCCATGAATGAATCGGTTTGTGTATAGTGGTACAACTGTGCACAGAAATAACTGTGTACTGTGTGTAGATTCATTCACCATATGACACCTTGTTGCATTTATCTATCATTAAGTTATCTGTCATTTTGAAAAACAAGTAGCCCACACCTCGTGTGGCCTTTGGGCCTTGTGATGAGCGAATTGCATATATAAAAAAAAAAATTTAAAAAAATGGAAAGCATCAGCGGATGATATTAAATGGTCAGACAGTTGGTGGTTGGAGTTAAAGTAGATTTTCCTGTAGTCATACATCAGTAAGAAGGTATGCTTACTACACACACTGATGTGTTTACCTTAGACCATGGAAACCTTCATCACCTTGCGTGACTGGTTCTATCAACTTTTACAGCCAACATCCTGAGAGACCGGACAGAATATCCAGGATTTTCTCAAAACACAAAGAATTGGGTCTCCTCCAAAGATGTCTCAGAGTCGAGGTTTGTGCCAACAATAACTTTCATGGTTCGAGAAAAGTGTGTGAAATTTTCTGTGCAGTTAGTTTTGACTGTTTCGCATTGTTTAGTGTGAACAATTGTTCATTTTTAACATACCTTAAAACTTTCAAGCTGAGTGGTTTTCTTTGCTGTGTTTCGTGGGCTCTTTTCGAAAGGACGACTTGGGCTTTGGCTTCCAGCTTAGGCTGTTGGACTGTTCGAAGCCGTGTACCAAAAGCACATGATTTCAAAATAACTGAGAGAGCCTAAGCCAAAGCCGAAGTCATACCGTAGTTTCAAAAAGGGCCCGAGATGAAAATTTAACCCAACACCCTTTGTTTTATTTTACTTGTTTGTTGTGAAATACTTGGTATATTATCTTTATGTTGAAGTCAATGTTGAGGGAATTTTATTTTTAATATAAGAACTTTTGATTTGAAATCAGTCAAAAATCAGATGCAGTCGTAAGTAAATTTGAATGATCACAGAAAGGGTGGCATGGGTGGCGTGTGCGTAAAGCGCTCGCCCCACCAATGTGTCCCTGGTTCGATTCCTGGCTAGGGCTATATGTGAATGGAGTTGTGCGTTGGTTCTCCCCTGTGCCACGAGGGTTTTTTCTCCAGGCCATCCGGTTGTCCTCCCTCCGGAAAAAGCAAACACTTTCGATCTCAGGCTGTGCTCCGTGGTCATATATGGGTTGATGTGGCTGGCTGTCAAAGGCACCCGTGAATGCCTGCAGCTCAAACACATGTAGCCGCGTCCTGCGCAATTCAGCTTCTCAGCTGCCAGTAAGGATGATTAGCCTCCCATATAATTATTATTACTAAGATTGTGTGTACTAAGGGAAAGAATGAGTAAAGCTAATAAACACACAGAGCCAACAGTCAAGTTTGTCTGACATAGTTGGTTTTGTTCTTCATTGTCGGCCATTAAAGAAACCAATAGATCTGACAAAACAGCCTTGCACTGTGGTTTTGCCTTTTTTTTTTTTTATTCTCACATAGCGGCATAAGAAAGCTAATTGGATTTATTTGGCATTGGCTTTAAAATTTAAAAGAATGATTGTAATTATTAGTGTCTTAATTTGTTTACAGTCAAGACGAGCAACTAAAGAAGAACTTCACCAATGCCACAGGTAAGTCTCTATCAGGTTTATTGACCCCCTTGTGGTTGCGGACTTCGATAACTCCCACTGTGCGATTCAAAGGTTAAAGTATGTGTACTTAAGCGTTTTATGAATGGATTTGAAAGCAGTGCATTCATGTTGAACCACATCTGCACAACCAAACACTTTGTAATAAGATCCCAATCTCAGACTTGGACCTTTGGATTTTAGTCTACGGCCTCGGAGTCCAGATCTCTTTCTTAGTTGTAGTTCAACACATTACGTTCTTGGTCTTGGTCGCACCACTTTGTTCTAGCCTCGAGAAGAGTTATTGCCTCGTTAGTTGATGATAAATTGATTATGTTGTGTTTCGTCAGTGCTGAGTACATAGAGAGAATAGAAGCGACGCAGTCAAACACGCCTCGGGAACTCAGCAAGATGCAAGATGACTTCAAATCTATCTACCTTCACCAGGTATAGTGATAACTCTTAACTTCAAAGGTTTCTCTTCAACTTCTTTGTTTTTTAAAGACAGACTAGATCTGTTAGATCTGTTACATCTTTTAATCAAACACACTTTTTGACATTTCAACTGGTTTACTTTTCTTTGTAATAATAATATAAGTAGCACTTTATCACAGGCGGCTTGAAAAGCTCATTCATAAATACCCAAGACAGTTTATCCGTTCTGGTTGGTTGAGAGCATGTCACATGAGGGATGATAAAGACATGGCCGTGAATGTTTATAACCAGTCAGCAACTATACATACGCGGACGCTAATTTATGTGTAGCGCAGTCAATACATACCGGTACTCAAAGTAGTCTATTAGTACGCTTGCATACGCACAACTGATGAGTGTCGCATGCAATTTGACCCTTTGTGAAATGGAGCCCGAGGACGTGACAGTAATTGAAAAATTAAAAAAAAGGGGCTGTGTGATAAAGGACCTCGTTAGGCTCGGTCCTTATCACACGGCCACGACCCTGCTGGTTTTAAACACCTGTTTAAGACCTCAGTCACCACTCTTTTGTTCCCTTATTATTACTGAGACAGGTATGCTATATTTGAATTATGAGACCCTTTTATATTGCACCTAGTAAAGGTTTAAAAGATGCTGCAGTGCAATCTGCTGCCAACCATACCAGGAACACTGGTGCAAACCCCTTCTCATATTGATGAGTGCACGAGATTCTTAGCACATGGGAAGAACAGCTTTGCGTCTCATCTGAAGGCCCTATCTTACTTAATAAGGACACAAGTGTCATGACTAGGATCCGAACCCATACTCTGCTGATCAGAGCATCGGAACTTGAGTTCGGTGCGCTAGACTTCTCAGCCACAATTCTTTTTTAACTCTTTCACTACGGTGCGCCGCTCTCAGCGACTCGGTGAATTACTTGGACGCACCAGAAAGCCACTGCACATTACATAGTGTATTGAAAGAGTTAAAATGGATTTAAAAACAAAAATTATTAGTCAACTCTTCTCACATTTCAGGATTGTTAGAATAAAGTGAGGTTGATCTTTACCCTCGCCACAAAAAAAGGGGAAGGGCAGTGTCATAGCTTCTAAGAGTGTCTTTCTGCATTACCTCTGTAAAGCTTTCACAGTATTTTTACTGAAGCATTTTAGATATTTAACAAGATCTAAATTGGCATTTCTGTTTGATTTTGTTTTTGTCTTTGGTTGAAGAGTTCTTTTGACTGTGCATGTCTTGCAGCCGGGTCCACGCTAAATGTTGTTGATGCTGTTCTTTCTGGCCAGGTAATTTCAAGGTCTTTTAAAGTCTACAGTAGCACTATGTATATGTCTGGTAAGAGTTGTGATGGCTCTCCGAAATGCTAGCTGTGTAACAGTCTTGGTGCAAGACTTGACTCGTGATATCAGTTCCAGGAATGCCTTCTGTGATTTGACAACCTACAACAGGTGCTAGAACACATGAACTACTGTAAAGGGTGTTGGCTTTCAAAATGTTAGCGCCCTCGAGCAATGGATGATTTTAAACTTTTCTGGATAGTCAAGTCCACATAACGATGTCTTGCACCAATATACTGTGTAACAGCTTAATATTTTTATCACAGGAACATAGTACATGCTGCTTTATCTTTAAGCAAACTTGAATCCTCCACTGTGATTGGTCGATCCATGGCAACAACAGTGTGATATCATACCATATCCCACGCTCCATATAACACCCTGTGTGTTGCGCTGTTCTAACTCCGCGAATTGTGCTATTTTTAAGATGTGCGTCAAGTTTGCTTTAAGAGGAACTTGTTATCACATGCAGGCTCGTAGAATACGTAAAGATATAGTGCGTCTGCAGCCCATATCCAACTCGGCCTTCAGCCTCGTGGGATGTGGGACACAGATTTGCACTCTCACTTGTGTGATATAAGCACTAATATAAGTACTGTGGTCAAGATTTTGAATGTCGGAAACCAGTGCCACCATAACTGTCCTATATAACTCTCCTGATTTTGTAAAGTTGTTGAGAATTCCCTGAGTTCTTAGGATAACCTGGAAACAAAGTTTAAGTTTCGACCTTGCAAGTGTTTTGAAAGGGACCATTTCAGTTGTAGATATACTCAACAACTTAAAGAACAGGAAATTTGTGTGGAGGTTTTATGGAAAGCACTCTCATTGAAAGCACTCTATCATTGAAACGTCTTTGACTTTTTAACATTGTCTTTGAATTTTTTTGCAGACAAGAAATGGAGTGGCCATTGTTCGGTAGGTTGGCTGTTTATTTCATTTATGAAACAGTTTTGTCTCACAAAGTAACAAACCAAGATCATACCGATGTACATGTGGGTCCCATGAGCTTGTTTTATCCTTTGGAGAATGTTTTGTTCTGCAGAATCATCGCCAAACACCGAAACATTGCTAAGCTTTGAAACAGTTTTTGTCCCCTGAAATTAAAAGAGAGCCTGAAACTCCAATTCTGTTTTGATTTGGAAAGGGTAGATGGCGTGTCATAGAGAACTGTCAGCTTATTCCTGACATTAGTTTCCAATATGATGTAAATTTGCCATCTTTACGGGCAATTTGGAACACACGGTGGTGCGTTTCGCGTAAGAACGGCATGCAGCACGTGCGCATTTCACAAAACTCATTGCACGATTGGTTAATGAGCTGCATTAATAATTTGAGCGCTTGACGCACCTGCAAACCAAATGCAATTTTCCCGTAAAGATGGCGTCTATTGGGAACTATCTATAGACCATTTGCATTGACCTCATGCACAGCCCTTGCATGTAAAGATTAGATGTACATCTAACTGCACACGGTCACCTAAAATTTGCACTGCACAGAAACACACAAGAAATCTGTCTCCCAACCAAGATTTATCGTGGGTGATGAAGTCGGGTCAATTGGGTCAGTACCATAGCCTGTTATGGCTAAAACAGGAAACCCTTGTGGTATTCTCAGCAGCGATGGTCCATGCACTGAACTTGTGGGATGCCTCACTAAACACATGTCATTCCCCTAAGGCATGTCCCTAACAGATGCTGTGAGTTCAATGACAAGGTGGCTCTGAAGTTACCAATGAACTGTTTGCTTCTCCTATTACACACGTTCTGGTGAGCCTGAAGCAAGCCAAATGGTTTGATGATATGCCTAAAGCAAGCCAAATGGTTTGATGATTCATTTTGGTGTGTACCCAAAATTGATATAGTGATCCTATATTGTGGCGCAATTCGATACATTCAAGGAAAGTCTTGAAACGAATTACTTTGTCTTCCTAGTCTTACTGTAATTGATTTTGAATTATTGGCAGTCTGCTGATTAACCTCAGTGTTACCTTCCTCCATGGTTCTATGGGCCGTTTCCAAAAGCTAATTTGGTAACGGCTTCAGGCTGGTTTGTTAGACCACCAGTCACAGCTGCCAAAATGCAACCCTGATGTTTAGTGTTCATCTGTTGACATGACAGAGTAACTCATTGTTGTGAAATTGTCGGTGTTCAAAATGGGGACTTTATTATCATAGAAAGTACATATTTATGAACCTTGTATGATTCGTGTTCACCTCATGGGGAGAGCAAAAAGGTATTTTTACGTGTGCATACTTTCTGTAACTAAAGGACTTCAGTAAGAAGAGGGTGGTTTGAATTTACTTGTGAGAGAATCTCCTGAAATTTGGCTACCCACTTTAAAGGGCCCATGAAGAGGTTTTTTGTCACGGAACATTTTTGTGGCTTAATATATGGTTTGAAATTAACAAAACATAGTATTGACTATTTTGATGTGTCTGTTATGCGTTAATACACTTTAATTGAGCCCCGAAAATGTGTGCCATCTGATTGCGCAATGATCCATGACGTAGGCTGTGGTCAAGCATTTCAAAGACGGCTCTGGTGCCGAGTGGTCAACAATGCATTGTATGTTATTGTCCCACACATGGGTCTGGTCAGCCGTTCCACTGTCTACGTCACAGATTTTATGTTAATGAGGAAGGGTGGGCTGAGCATGGCAACCCCCTAATTTTAGAAATTGTTATTTCTACGATTAATACGCATGTTAAAAATGTGAAAAAAAGTAAAGATATACTATAATAGGCATACTTTATTTTTTTAACCAATAAAAAAAAAATAATTCATGGGACCTTTAAAACAATTTGTTTAGACCTTTACCCTGTTATCTATCTCTTGGCCTGTCCAATTAATTTAACCCAGCTAAGACTTTAGGAGGGACAAATTTTTGCCGCTTTAAGTGTAATTGGTGGCTAGTGCATAAAGCATTCGTCTCTCTTCAATGCAACCCTGATTCAATTCCCAGAGTTGTGCGTTGGTTTTCTCCTGTGCCACGAGGGTTTTTTCTCTGGGCCCTCTGGTTTTCCTCCCTCCGAAAAACGCAAACACTTTTGTCTGTGGCTGTGCTCCGTGGTCATAAATGGGTTGATGTGGCTGGCTGCCAAACGCGCCTTTACATGCCTGCGGCTTGACCATGTTGTAGCCGCGTCCTTTGCAATTCAGCTTTTCAGCTGGGAGTGAGGATGAATAGCCCCCTAAATTATAATGAAAACAAGTATAGACTGTGCAGCCTGTGACATACATTTGCAAAAGGGCCAGAGAACTTTGACTTCCTGCATAAACAATTTGTACACAGCTCAATGGAAGAAAACATAAAAACTGACGCCTTATGGAGATTGCACCGTACGATTTGTAGCACCACTTGATATCCAGGAAAGGGCACCTCTCAAAACAGTGTATTTCTTCAGTTTTGGGTTTATGTGGTAAATACAATAAAACATGTCCAATGTATCATATGGCCAAACTAATCTCTTGCGTGCCAAGAAATGCCCGAGAATGCACACTGTCACTTTTTTGTAAACAAGATGGCATGGTCTGTTTCATTTAAACTGCTGCTGCTTACAGAGATGTGTGACAAAGATAGCAGGAGCATGTTATTGGGGGGAATCAAGTTGGCTCAGTGGTTTCTTTCCCTGCCTTTTACCTCTGTGGACCCCGGTTCGAATCCAGCCTCAGACCAGAGCCTTGCATGTGGGTTAGGTTTTCAGTCCCTACCTGATTGTGTGGGTTTTCCCCTATTGGGGTTTTCCTCCCACATCTAAAACTGAACATTTCTTCTCGTTTCCTATCCTGTTATTGGTGCAAATGGAACTGTTGGATGTGTAATCAAATAAATAAATAAAATTTGTATTGCCAAAGCAAATCAAAATGGAGCGGATTTATTGGGATTTTTAACTCGCCACTTTTCTCATTGAATGGCAGACCGCCGGGTCACCATGCAGAATCTCACACTGCGATGGGGTTTTGCTTCTTCAACACAGTAGCAATAGCAGCACGCTACGCCCAACAAAAGCATGGACTGAAAAGGTATCGATTATGAGTATTGATATTGTTACTGTTTTTATTGATTTGACCAGAACAATACAGAATGAACTAGGAAGTTAAGTAAAACAAAAATCAAAAAGAAACGATAAAAAGCAAAGAAAATACAAAAGAGATAAATGATAAATAAGCAAAGAAAAACCCTTCCTTTGTAGCACAATTACACTCAAACTTTATTCAAATCGATATCAATTTTGTACTGGTCTAGTTTAAACTTTTTGATAAAATTCATGTTTGTAGTGGTTTTGGAAACAAATCTCATTCTAATTGATGTAGTAATTGCTTCTGCGATAAAGAATACAATTTTGATTTGACCCATATGTGTATCGATGTGTGATGAGCACCGTATACTTAGTGCTTTCTGAGCACTGCAGAAAAAAAAAATCCCTGATGCAATATTACACAGCTACAGCATTTGAACTGGCCTCTCATCTCTGGGCTTGGTGTAGTAGTGGTTGAATGGGGGGGTGCGTGGGTTTGAGTCCCACCCGAGTAGACTCTAGGACTCGGAAAGCACTGAGTATACAGTGCTTACAACACATCAGTATATTAAAAGTAAAACCAAAGGTATAGATCTGATTTTCTTCAAGTAATTATGAATGGGAAGAAATTCTCTTAATTGTAATGTATTACACTTTTTTCTTTATTTATTTTGTTTTATTTTTCGGGGGGGGAGGGGGGAGGGAGTTCATCCTCCGCCTAGCTGTATAGTATTAGTGTCATAAAAGCCCATTTTTGTGACATTTTACTTTTAACAGATCCCTCCTCTGAACTTAATCAGATTATTATATCAAATTATTAGTGACTTAAACCATCTACAATCATAACGAACCTTACTGTGGACTCTGTAATAAATCATAGGGACACTTGTGATGATCAAAATATCAGGACAAAGTCCGCTATGCCAACCCACTTGATCACATCCCAGAAACACCTGTTTCCATTATCAACGGTGGTAGTACAATTACACATTCAACCTGGGGAGGACAAGAGTGTCTTTATGTAAATGGGCCCCAAAGCAAATCACGCTGAACTTGAACAAGACAATTACATGTAGTTGTTTAGCTCACTCAAAAGAAGCCGCTGGGATTAAACTTTGCAACACCTGCTAGCCTCGGGGCTATTTCCAAAATGAAAAGGCACGTAATTGAATCTGTTAGTTCTCACACTGCACATGTACAAAAGGTACTGTTCTTGTTATCTGAATCAGTGTCTACTTGCTTTCTCTGATGCTTTCTTTGTGATCTGCACATGTAGTGCCTGTGACTAAACTGATTTCTTTTGCAAGGGATTTTTACGCTGGATTTGAACATTTTTGCAATGCAAAAAATGTTTGATTGAAGAGGGATACATCATACACTTTATAAAAGAAAAATTACAAGTTTCATGATTTGTTAAAAAAACAATACATAGTTTGAATTGAATAGTTTCAATTTGAAAGCTTGCTCATCACAAAGTTCATATTTATACCAGAAACCAGAATTGAAATACTGTCAAAAGTCAAGAAAATAGCGTTTAAAGATTCCTTAAATTACTGTGAGCACTGTGTACTCAGTACTTTCCCGAATCCTGTGAAAAAAATACTATTTATGTAGTTGCCAAGTCTGATGGAATAGAATGGGATTTAAATGAACCTACTCCACCAAAACCTATGGTTCAGTCCCTTATAGCTGCTCTTACATGTGTCGTTATTATTGTTGCTTTTTTTTCTCTCGATCTAACAGGGTGTTAATCCTTGACTGGGACGTCCACCATGGTAACGGTACCCAGCACGCATTTGAAAATGACCCCAGCGTTCTGTATGTATCGTTACATCGCTATGAGGATGGTGCCTTCTTCCCTAGTTCTCCGGACGGTGGACCATGTATGGCTGGTCAGGGAACCGGTGCAGGATTCAACGTCAATATTGCATGGAATGTGGTGAGTGTCTGCAGCATGCTGATTGATTTGTGATTCGTACTCAGTTTGGTACAGACCGTATTGTGTTCAACCAAGTCATTCTTCCTCAAGTCTCAAGTCATTTTTGTCCAAGTCAAGTCAGGACGTAAGTCACAAAAACTGGTGACTCACCGACTCAAGTCAACAACACTGAAGTCTGGTAACCGTTACCCTGTTGACCAATCCATTGCAGATACCCTGTACCAATGTGTTTTATGCTATTATTGGAATGCAAATATGCCAACCATAATTTTTTCTCTACTTGACTTAAAATAGATCAGCTTAAATAAATGGGGTGTCACATTTGAAGATCTTTTTAACAGTTTTCACATGTTTTAAGACAAATTCATGTGACACAAGGGTCTTGAGGATTCTTCAGTATTGGCCTAATTCACCTGTAAATCTTGGTGGCGCCATTTTGTGAGTGATTCCCTGCTTGTCACCGTGCAGTGTGCATTTTAGGTGACGCACACACAGTTAGACGCCCACCCTATCTTTACGGGCAATATTGGCTCTAAAAATTGGCTTCCAAATAACAAAGCACACAGATATTACTAATAGCTTTTTTTTATAGTTTAATTGCCTTCACGGGGTTCAGTGTGGTGTGTGTTGCTTTTTTAAATATATCATTTGTTTGCTTAAAAAACAGACTGAGAAAAAAGCAATATCTGAAGATGGACCACCTTTCCTGCAGTGTCACTCTTAATTACTTAACAAGGCATATCAATGACCGTGAAGTTTATCTCAATATTGTGGTTCTCGATCTAAATACTTTAGTGCAATGTGATGTACTTAGCCAGACACAGGACTGCTTTCATTGAGAGAGCAGCTGTAAACCAGTACCACACAGGATTACACACAGCGACTGGATGGCGAGATGGATGGCCTGCACACATGTTTAGTCATTGTGATGCCAATTGTTGGAACGCTTGGATTTGTTGGAAATACTTTTGTATGTCTGACTATAATCTACACAAAGACACTGCATAATGTGACCAATTTGATGATACTCAACCTTGCTGTTGCAGATGCGTTAGTCTCTGTTTTGTATGCTCCGCATGCATCTATTTCTGTGCAATACTTACTTCTTGGAAAGAGTTCCATACATTCTAACAGCAGCCAATGTACAGCAGACATGCTTTTTCAATTCAACAGTATTTGGATATACTTTTTTTTCACCAACTGCCTCAGTGCTCACTCTGTTCTCAGTCTCACATTGGCCAATTATGAACGATTTATTGGTATCAGTCGACCTTTGCAGTATTCAAGCTACTTCACCAGACGAAAGATCATGCTGTTGTTACTTGCTGTTTGGATAATTCCACTAACATTGTATGTACCTCGATCAGTCCTTATAATAGATCAGTACAAAATAGACAATTGCACAATTAAAGAGCTACAAAACTCTGCAGTCTCTAGTATTGCATCAATGCTGTTGCTCCTTCTACCCATCGCAGCAACAATTTGGATGTACATCAGCATCCTCATCAACCTGAAACAAGGAGCCAGAAACCTAGAAGAGCAAGGAATCCAGGGCCCAGCTCAAGAACTGCACCAAGCTCACCTGAAAGTCTCCAAAACTCTTGCTATCATCACCACAGTTTTCTTCATTCTTGTCGTGCCTAGAGCCATCTGGTACTCCATTTCCTTTTCACTGCGTGAACATTTTTTCATTCTTGATGAAACCATGTGGGGTGTACTTATGCTTCTCTCATTGTTGAATTCTGCCATCAATCCAGTCTTGTATGGATTCAAGTATGAACAGCTGAGGAAAGCATTCAAGTCAATGGTTTGTAGATGTCAACGAAAAAGACAGCAAAACCAAGTTGGTCCTGTGTGACTAAGAAAACATCAAGGTGTATCAAACTAGAAGAGAAGACTTGTAAAAACTGTAACAGTTTGTAAAGCACAACTATAAGTGGTCTTTACCCTACAATTGCCTTGATAGCATTAATACTCTAATCCTCCTCAACCCATCAAACTCCATCATCATCATAGTAATCTCCTGTTGGCTTCAGTACTCAGTGAATCAAACTGCAACAGTTCTCTTGTGGAAACAGTACTCAATACATCAAACTTCAACACCATTTTAGTGACCTCCTATTGGCTTTAGTACTTAGTGAATCAAACAGCTACAGTTCTCTTTTGGAAACAGTACTCAATCCATCAAACTTCAACACCATTGTAGTAACCTCCTATTGGCTTCAGTACTCAGTGAATCAAGCAGCAACAGTTTTCTTGTGGAAATGGTACTCAATCCATCAAACTCCAACACCATTATAGTAATGCTATCAAGTTAATACCCAACTTACTCATAAATAATATTTACTATCAAAAACAAAAAGTTAATTTACACTTCATAAAAAAAAAAGTTTTCAATTAGTTTTTACAGAAAAGAGCAAATCTTTGCTAAACCCATTTATACATTTTGTGATACTCAAGGCTTCTCATACAAAATGATGGTCAATGTTGGTAAACAAAAGAAAAGTCTATAATTTGATCATTTGTTTAAATGGTACTTAATTCATTGAACTCTATTAAACTGACACTAACTGGCATTTATTTTTGACTGAGTGATTTTATGACCCAATGTAGGTTTGAGTAATAGAGCCAGGCTGTACCAAATGTATTAGAATCCAACAGATGTCTTCAAGCAAAAGATCTTGATGAAATCTATTGTTTATTTTTGTAAATACTTGTTTTCTTCCTTTTTTTTTTTTTGCTTGCCCTCATTTACGGATTCGTTTTTTGATTCAAGCATTTCCACTATTTCGTCTATCTCTGAGGATATACCGGTAACGGACGCTTTTTTGCCCGATTTATCCATTGAACATAACACTGCTTCAATAAGATTTATGCAAAAACCTGGTGTTCTTGCTATCCTGCTCAATGCCCACAGTGTTAAGAACAAATTGTCTGAATTGCAAGCCACTGTTGATGTAATGAACCCATCCATTGTTGCAATCACCGAAACCTGGCTTGATTCTTCAATACCCGATACATTGATTCTAGACTCCCAATAATACTCAATCTTTCGTAAGGACATGACTAATCATGGTGGAGGAGTTCTGCTAGCCGTGTCAAACTCCCTCACTCCGTTATCCTTTAATCCGGACTTGCCCTCTTTATCTGGAACTGAAATAGTTTTCGCTGAGCTAAAGCTTGGTACTGAGCGGTGGCTCTGTGGGTGCTATTATTGCCCCCCTTCGGGCAATGCTAGTATTGGTCAACTTGATGACATCTTGTGCTCCATAGAATTGGACTCCTCTGGTTTTTCGAGACTTTAACATTGATTGGTCATCCCACTATTCAAGCCAATTGAAAACCTAGTTGACAAACACGGCTGATGTTTTGTGTCTTGTCTCGATCAACTTGTCAATAAGACCACCAGGTCTTCAGCTGATTTTCAATCTAACTCCATTATTGACCTGGTATTTACATCACGCCTAGACCGTTTATGCAACATTGAAATCAATGCCGGCCTCTCTACATCTGATCATCAAATGATTTCTTTTCGGATTAGGGGATCTCCCGGCAAACTTCCACGTTTACTTCGGCAGATTTATCAGTACCATAAGGCTGACATTCAACATTTCCACAGTTTAATCAGTGCTACTCCTTGGGACTTGGTTGATTTCTCGGACATCGATTCAGCTTGGCAGGAATTTTCAGATCTTTTTCTTGCATGCGTTAAGGACAGTATTCCGTTATGTCGATGTCGCGGGAAAACCAAACCCTGGATAACTCAAGATATCCACAAACTTATTTTGATCAAACGTAATTTGTTTCATAAGGCGCGTGCCGACGGTTCTATTTTAGCCTGGAATGAGTATAAGCGGATCAGGAATACTGTCAAAAACCGTACAAAACAAGCTTACAATGTTTATGTAAACAGTTTGTTTCAAAAAAAGGACAACAGGAAATCTTTTTGGTCTTTCGTCAAGTCTAAGAGAAAATCTCCTAATCAGACTGATTTCTTTGTTAGCGATGGAGTTAAACTAACTGACCCTTCACGTATAGCTGAAGAATTATCTCTCTATTTGCCAGTTTTTTCTCATCGGTCAACAATTCTGATGATGATTTGCCTCTCACCGTACCTTCACTTGGATTTCCCCCCACTTAACTCGTTGAAAGTTAGCCCCCGTGAAGTTGCTGAGGTCATTAATGCCACGAGTGCCATCAAAGCCTCCGGACCCGACGGTATCAGTGTTCGGATGTTGAAGCTGGCATGTCCGGTGTTTTTACCAGTCCTTACTAACTTCTTCAATTTCTCCCTGGATTGCGGCCGACTACCTAGTCTCTGGAAACAGGCTAATATTGTACCTGTTTACAAGAAGGGAGTGAAAAGCTGCTTGTTAAATTATCGTCCTGTTTCCCTAACGTCGTTTTTTTCAAAAATTCTTGAAAAGTGTGTTTATCAACATGTGTACCGCCACTGCTCCTCGAACGGCCTTATAGCTTCACAGCAGCACGGATTTTTGCCAGGACGTTCGTGTTCTACCGCGTTAGTGTCAGCTACATCTTCTTGGCTAAAGGCTTTAGATACACGTGTTCCTGCTGTGGATCTTGTCTCCTTGGATTTGAGCCGTGCTTTTGACTCCATTTCCCACGGGACTCTTCTGCGCAAACTTGAAGTTTGTTTTAACATTTCTAGCTCGGCACTGGGTTGGATATGCTCTTTTATTACAGATCGCGTACAACGCGTTGTGTATAAGGGAAGTACGTCGTCTTGGCTTCCAGTTACCTCAGGGGTTCCTCAGGGTTCGGTGCTTGGCCCTTTACTGTTCGTATTATACGCTAACGATCTCCAACTTCACCTCTCATCCAGTCTAGTCAAATATGCTAATGATATTTTCTTATTTAGAAACGTATACGATACCACTACTGACAGAAACCCTCACCTCCAACAGGACTTAACTGTCATTTCTAGTTGGTCAGAACGTAACTCATTATGTTTGAACCCCGCTAAATGTAAAGTTGTCCGTTTCACCTGGAAGTGTCTGGGTAATCCTTACTATGAGCTTCGTGAGTCTTCACTCGAATGTGTGGACTTCATAAAACTTCTTGGATGCACATTTCAGCCCAATTTATCCTGGGACAAGCAGGTACTGTATCTAAGTGCAACAGACTCGTAGGTCTTATTCGTTTAATTGCGAGTGGCTTGACCTCGGACGTTTCACTCCATCTTTCAAGACATTGGTTTTACCCACCTTAGATTTTTGTTCTCCAGCATGGTGGGTGCATAGTAAGAAGCATACCACACAGCTTGAGTCAATTCAGTGCAGAGCTAGTCGAGTCATTTTAAAGCAAGGTTTCCAGGAGCAATCATACGAGGAGCGTATCCAATCTTTGGGACTTATGAACTTAGCTAATAGAAGAGACTTTTTAAGCATGTCTTTTATTGCTGGATTGCTTGTCCATCCCAATTATGGTTTTATAAGTAGTTTTTTTAAATACTTTGGTTGTGAATCCGAGACACCCGGATGTTCTTACTTTTCATCATGCTAAGCCTCTTACAGACAAGTTTAAGTTTTGTGGTTCCGTTCGTTTCTCAAATTTGTTTTCCAATCTTGGGGTAGATATAAGGAACAATCTCATCACTGAGTCTTTTAATGTTTTTAAGTCTAGTTTGAGAGACCATTTTAACAGCATCTAATCTTGTTTTTCCCTCCTGTGCCCTTTTGTTTATTTGTGGTCTTCTTCAACCCCTTGGGTGTTTTAAAGTTTTTCCTATTTATTCATTGCAGGGGTGTTGTGGCTTCCCTTTTTTTTTGATTTTTTTTTTTTAATGTTTATATTTTACTAATTGTATATTGTGTTGCTTTTACGGATTTTAGGTCGGAGACATCTATGATGACAGTTGTTTTTAACTTTTGTCTTGACCTGGGCATTTTAAATTGTAAACTATATAAATACGTGTCCAAAGATTTAAAATAAATAAAAATAAATAAATAAAGCATACTCTACTCTTTAACCAGTTGCCACCAGGATTCTTTTTATTTGTTTGTCCCGTCCCCCTGGTGGGATTCTTGTGGCAGAATTTGTGGTCGAGTGGATAACATCACCGGACTCAAGCTCTGGTGTTTCTGATCAGCAGAGTGTGGGTTCGAGTCCCAGTCATGACAATTGTGTCCTTAAGCAAGACACTTAACCATTATTGCTGCGTCCTTCGGATGGGGCGTAAAGCCGTAGGTCCCGTGTGTTGTGTAATGCCCGTAGAAAAAGGGGTTTGTTCCTGTGTTCCTGGTTTCATCGGGTGCAGATTTTCCAGAGCACCTGGTAAACCATTACATAGTGCTATGTAAAGGAACAGGTCTCTTACTTCAAAAACGTAACTTCGCACACTTGCAGTAAAAACACTGTCGCTTTGAAACGCCCTTCGGGTGTGATTAAGTGCTATATATAAGAATTGTGTATTATTATTATGGAATATGTTTTCTTTGAGGGTACCGCTGGCACAAAGAAATTCTGACTTGACAATTCCAAAAGAAGAAAGATTCTCTTTGTTGGATTGTCCGTTTTGTTGCTCGACGGAGAAAACGTCAAATTCACGCAGCAAGAATTGCAAAACATCGGCCGTTACCTACGGCATAGGAGTGGCACTAAACACGGAACCGTAGCTCGATTTCCGACTCACTCTGACTTACCTCCATTCAGCCAAAATACAATGAATGAACAATGGTGGAAGCCTCACGATGTCATGTAATTCTGTCACGTAATGTCACATAACTGAGAAAAGCAGTTGGACTTGCCCTGATTTCAATCACTGTCTCTCTTAATGGAGTTACAAGGCCTTTGAGTGATGGTCAGATTTTTACAGAATTACAGTCTTATATATTAGGATTCAATTTGATCTTAGTAGCTACACACAAGACTGTTTTTATATGGGAGAACAGCCATAAATCCTACAGTTGCAAATAGCCAAGTACATTGATATCACTAATAGCTTTTTGTTTGGTTGAATTACTGTCAGGGGGTTAGGTGTGGTGCCTGGTGCTTTTTTATATATATCATTTGTTTGCTTAAAAAGCAGACTGAGAAAAAGCAATATTTGAAGATGGACCACCTTTCTTGCAGTGTCACTCTTAATTACCTCACAAGGCATATCAGTGACTGTGAAGTTAGTCTGGATATTGTTTTTCTAACTCTAAATACTTTAGTGCCGACCTCTGCAACCATTTCAAAGTTTCCAACCTTGTTTTTAATGTTATCTACTACCTGGATTAGATTATCCCCCGGACTAACACCTTATTAAAGTTAATATTCATCATGTTGCATGGAGTGTGAAAGGTTGAACATCTGTATGTTTGCGTTGTTGTAGGACTCAATGGGAGATGCAGAATACCTCGCAGCGTTTATGCAAATTGTCATGCCGATAGCATACGAGGTGAGTTATCTTTCTATTAAGACTTTTGACCTTATATAGTTCTTTTCAGGTTTAGACATGTAGGATTGGAAAAAAATGTGTATAACATCATTGTGTGTGTGTGTGTTAGTAAATCTCTACACCTGGACGCAATTTTATGTCAATGCTTATTGCTGAATTCAGCTCTTAGAGCTCATAGGATCACAGGCTGTACAGGGCGCTTTAAGTGCAGGATTCGGTAGGAAGCAGTGCCATGATATTGGGCCCTGCTAACTTATGCTAACTTCCACTATGCTTTGAACACTGTTTTGTTGGTAATTATTTAATGCAATTTGTAAAGTTTGCAAAAATGCAAACATTGTCAAGATCTTGTTTGGTCTTTGAGCAAGACAGTTAACAGCAACAATGTTTTGCATCACCATTGAGCTCCTGCAAGGGTAGACATTGTTTTCATGGTTGATTAATTAGGGGATTGGGTGTGTTCCAAGCTGGTTACCTAGACGTTATACTGATACTTTGAAATGGTTAATTTTGACTTGAATAAGATTTTTATGTAAATAACCATGGATTGGAAAATAAGGATTTTCTAAATTTTATTTCTGATTTCCTAATTTCAATTTATTAAAAACCTTGTTGGGATGTGTGTACAAATAGCTCCACAATACATCTCAAGAGCCTGCATTGTGTGGACGATCAATTCCAAGGTACACACTTTACATTTAATGCCAATGAAACTTTACACAGCATATTGTGAGATACTTCAGTGGTTTGGATTCTGTTTTCCCTGAACAATTGCTTGCGGGGTACTCTCATACAACAAGGCATTGTCACAACAATTCGTTTGTGTTTTCACGAAGCGACGGGCATATACCCGTCGCTTCGTGAAAACACAAAAAGCGTCATTTCGGGATGCCCGTCCTTTTCATAATTTCTCGAATAAATCATAAATAAATTGATGAATTGATCACATAAAATTCACATTTGATGAAAGTTTAACTCATAATAAATCACAGGAGGAAAGTACAGACTTAAAAGAATAAGCATTGTGCTTTTGTTTTGCAATTTTGAAATGTGATGATGCTCTTGTGTGATTATCTCCAAACACGATTTTTTCCCAATTTGACATGCCCGTCCCTTCGTGAAAACATTGACGAATTAACAGGCCTGAGATTTGTCAAGATTCTTTGTTAATAATATGCATTTATTAGGCGCTTTTTTGAACAATGTAACAATGTATTAAAGCGCCTTAAACTATTACTACCTTTGTTCATTGATCCTCAAGCATTCTTCAAATCATCTCAACTCCTTGTAGACTGCTGCAACGGCAGCCAAATTGGTGCACATATTGTTCATATCAACAGTCTCTACCCTCGCAGGTACCCATTTACTCCTGGGTGATGAGAGGCAATTATAGTTAAATGTTTCAACCCGGATTCGAACTCACGCTCTGATGACTCAGCCATCGGAACTTGAGTTTGATGCTGTAGACCGTTCGACCATTACATGCTACAACGAAAGACACAGCCATAAACCAATAAACAAGTCTGAAAAAGCTTTCAATTATTTGAACATTTTACCAAAGGCCATTTCCCTGTTTCACTAATGAAATTATTCGTTTATAGTAAGTAATTGCTAATGCTCCTTTGCTCCCCACCCACATGTTTGCCATTTCTTTGATTGCTTTTCCACTGTGAACACCCCCCCCCCCCCTCGATGTTAATTGACCTCTTTTGGTCTTCCTGGTAATCATACACCACTTGTCTCAAGACTATGCTGTGAAGAATTGATTTCTACTTGTAAAGGTGCATTAAGTCACAGCCTTGACTCACCAGTCACCACTAAATGTAAATGTACATGTGGATGCATGCCCTGTGTGCTGGTTTCTACATGCATGTGTTATTCCCTCATGATTGGTGTTCAAAGTGCAAACTGAAAAACAGTATTTTTGGAGGCCCTTAACATGTCTTCTGAGGAAAGGAATGTGAACCCATCCCTTTCAATATTTAACAGTTTATACTTGGTTGTTTATGGTGCTTTTTTCAACCGCGGCTATGGCCTAAGCTATATCCATTATTTTAAAAACGTGCGCTTTTGGTGCTTGCCTTGAAAGTGGTGGGCAGAGCCAAAGCCAGAGGCCAAGCGGAAACCAAAGCATTGCTTTAAACAAGGGTCTATGTAGGGCTACCCTCAGAGGGTTAGGTAAAAATCTGTTTGTGACTCACTGCTCCTTAAAGAGTTACTTGAAGCGCAGCAAGGTCAATCTGCTATTACCTGAGGGATGGGGCTGCATTTTCAGCTAGGTTCCTTATAAACCAATTTGAAGGAAGTGACCATGGCAACTGGGTCACCACCTAGCCAGGTAGCTGTACGGGCTACACTGGGTTATCAAGACTGCCGCATTTGCACTTGTATTCATGTATTCATTTATTCATCTATTCATGTATTCATCTGTACTATTCATCTATTCATCTGTACTATTCATCTATTCATCTATTAATCTGTTCATCTATTCTTCTATTCTTCTACTCATCTAGTTATCTAGTCATTTAATCATTTAATAATTTAGTCATTTAGTCATTTAGTCATTTAGTTTTTTAAGTATGTTTTTCTCTCTTTGTTTGCCATCATGCAGGATATTCTTTCTACTTTAATCCGACTTCCTAATTTGTTTCCCTTCAGAAAACCAGTGAAATTGCTTCTAAATAAACTGAAAAAAGTCTGTTTAAGCCTCGTATGTGGATGTAGGTTCCTCATACTCAATAAAAAAATGTCTGACTTTTTTTCCAAGGGCCAAATATCATGGCCTGGTCATGTATGTTAAGAATGAGAGCATAGTAATGAATATACTCTTTCAAACACCCATTGTACTTTTAACTGAATATTACATGTTCACAGCTTTGGCAAAAAAAACCATTTCAGGTCAAGGGTAGTAAAACATTATAAATAACTTTGGAGGTTTGAACAGTTAAAAGAAGAACAAAGAAATACTGAGAAGAAACGGGTCAGCTCTCCTCCTTGAACTGGGTTCTGAAGATAGTGCCAGTGTTTTGTGACAAGGACAGACACTTTCAGATCTATTTTTAAAATTGTGAATAATTTTAAATAGCTTCATACTAGCTTCACAATTTTCCCATGATTTTATTTATTCGACAGCAAAAATCACAGACAAATTCATTCCAACTTTGCAAAGATGACATCTCAAACAATATTTTGTAATAATTATGATGGAAAATTAGAATAAATCTTGCCCCCTCCCCCTAGTGTATTTCAGGATTTATTTATTTAGTAACCAGTCCCATCTTTTCTCCATAGTTCTGTCCTGACTTGGTGTTGGTGTCGGCTGGTTTTGATGCGGCGTTTGGTGATCCACTGGTGAGTATTGATAGCATCGAAGGAAAGGTCCAGCAGTGGTAGTGTTGAAAACATTCCTTCTGATGGAAGTTTCAGTCTTTTGAAATTCTGTTGAAACAGACATGCTACCATGGCAGGATCAGAACCATTGACCTTCCATTCTTTGGACCAATTCTTCAGTACTTGCTTAGACTTGGTTCAATATACATGTTATCAGCTTCTTGTAATGCGCGCCCTAATAAGTCATTGAGTTACCAATTCAGTGTGTTGCTGATAGCAGAATTGAGGCACATTATTGGCAAACGAGGGCGTACAAAAACATGTTACTTTAGCTACAATACAGATTGTCACATAAAATATTTTAGACTAACAATGACGAAATCCGACATGGGTCAAGATTACCCTTTGTGCAGGCCATCCCAATTCATGTGATTTGAAAACCACAAGATGTACCATACTTTTAAGTAGAGGTTGTTTGTTTCTGTAAGTCATGAAAAATTAGACAATGAAGTTGCCATTTGGGCATTTAAAGCTAAGAAAAATGTCTTAAAGCTTAGGCTGTGTCCGAATGAATGGCTTCGGCAGTGGCTACGGCCAGAACGCCGAAGATTCCTATTCTTCAACGTTGTCGTTGAAGCCAGCGGCCATAGCCGCAGCTGAAGTCGCTTGATTCGGACACGGCCTTAGTTAAATTTACATGACTAAGGTAAAACTCTCACTTCCTACTCATCCAGTACATATGTCTATACTTTGATGCCATACTCATAAATTCCCCCAACAGTTTCGGCAACCCTTATTGGTTAAAAAGTGGTCACATGTCCATGTTTACCTGGTATTAAACAGCTGATAAAGACATAGCCAGAGCTGTTTAAGATGATGGGTTGGCTAATGTGTGTTCAACGTTCACAGCCATTAGGTGTGTCATCGCACAAGCTTATGTGGGCGCTTGTAATGCATCACGCAATCAGTTCATACCAGTGCTAAATGTAAATTGGATTAGTAAACAGAGGAATGGACAATGATGAGTGTCTCATGCAATTTGACCCCTCGAAAAATGGAGCCAGAGGATGTCACAGGAATTGAAAATTTACAGATTTTCCCACATTAGTAGGCTTTCTCATAAAAGGGCATTTATGAATAGGAATAAAGAGTAGTGACTCGGTCTTAAATGGCCAGTTAAGACCTTGCAGGGTCGTGGCTGTGCGATAAAGGACCTCATGGTCATGACCCTGATGGTCTTCAACTGCTGTTGAAGACCGAGTCACGACTCTTTTGTTACCTTATTAAAAACGGGCCGAAAAAGAACGTGTGACTGATTTATCCCTACAGAACATGAACATCATTGAGTACAAAAAGCTTTTATATGTAACAAAATTAGTGAAGGAAAAAAAAATGATAAAATGTTATAGACTGTGTAAGTCTCGCGCGTATTCAAACATAAAGGTCCGTTAAAGCATGTGATTTTGTTTCCTTTACATGTTACAGCAATGTGTGTGGGACCAAAATGGTCCCAAAAATATTCAAATACGCGCGAGACTTGCACAGTCTATTGTCAAAATTCCTGATGAATTAAATCGTGAATAGTTTTTTGTTGTTGTCTCTTTTCATTTTAGTTCAAAAGATAAATTTTTTACTGTCAATGTTTCTGTTTTTGCAGGGAGGTTATAAGGTGTCACCAGAGGGTTATGCTCACATGACACACATGCTGTGTAGCCTCGCAAAGGGAAAAGTTATCGTTGTTCTAGAGGTAAGAAATATATTTGTGTAAGGTTTTTTCACTCCCCTCCTAAATCGTTGTTTCCTATGTCCCCGTTTTTTCTACCATCACCTTCTCTGTTTCTCTGTGTGAATGCACATTTTCCTTTCATACCTTACCCCTCTTATAATCCCTGCCCACTTTTCCCCCTTACCAATGACCTACTTAAATATGAAGCTTTGGTTAGCAGTGATGTAACCGGGGCGGGGTGGGGGATCACCCCACCCCCCATTCTGAACCCTTGCCTTTCCTCTTACCCCTCCAAAATGGGAGTGAAAATAATAAAAATAAAAAAATAAAATAAGAAAAAAATGTCTTTGCCCCTGCTTGCCGCCCCCCCCCCCCCAATGAAAATGTCTGGTTACGCTACTGCTGGTTAGCTACTTTTGATGGCCTCTTGCTCATTTTACCAGTATTACCACCTTGCTGCAAAGATCTTCCATAAATATTCATCGAAACCGTTAATTTTTCTTTCTTATTTCTCATTTACTTTGACCTTCCTGCTCAGCAACACCTTCCCTACCCTTCTCCAACACAACCAATCCCATGCAATTTTCCTGGCACAATTGCAAAATGTCCTTGGTCTTCCAAGTTTTGATGACTCTGTATGCTTGTAATGATATTTCTGTCTTTCTTTTGTATGATCAGGGTGGTTACAATCTGAATTCGATATCCCAATCCATGGCTATGTGCACAAGGATTCTTCTTGGTGACCCCTGCCCAGCCATCAACCCAGGGCTTCCTAGTCAGAATGCTGTCAAATCTATTTTGGAAACCCTTCATGTTCATCAGAAGCACTGGAAGAGCTTGAAATATCAAGGTGAATTTTTAGTATTCTTGATTTCTTCTTGTTTTGTTAACACGAATTATGTTCATATCTCCACTTTTTTAAATCCCAAGGGAGGGACTGCATTAGCAAAATGTACATAGCCCTAAGAGACAAAGAGTAGGATTATTAGTTATAGTTTTTTTAGCCATACACCGATGTGTGTTAAGCACTGTATACTCAATACTTTCCTGAGTCCTGTGAACAAATATTCACAGGCATTTTACCTCAGGTGGGATTCAAACCCACGACGCCTGACATTCTAGAGCAGATGTCTTACCAACTAGACTACCGAGACTGCCTCTAGCTACCGGGCAGTCTCGGTAGTCTATTTGTTCATAGGACTCGGGAAAGTACTGAGTATACAGTGCTCAACACACATCAGTGTATGGGTAAAAATCTACTACTGATGCAAAAATTAACATCCATTATAAGAGTAGGATTGGTAATCACAAAAGTAGATTGGTTTCAATCTAAAAGCACACTGATTATAAAATTCATACCAAAACCAGAAAAACATTTGTCTGAAATACTGTCAAAGTCCAGAAAATAGCTGGACGAAGAATGGACGCTGAGCCCTTTTTATCGAAGTTTATGGCATGTATGGTCGCTGGGGCGCCAGCATCGACTATAAACTGCACCTCGTGTCAATTTTACCGCCGTGCTACTACTGCCGTGCGACTAAATATAACATTTGGTGCTGGATATGTGGCAGGCTGTACCCCCTCTCCTATTGTGTCTTCATTGTGTTCTAGAAATCTCTGGAATTCTTTTGAGGATTTTAGGGGGGTGCTTCTGTACAAGAGGGGAAGAGTGTGTTAGAGAATGGGAACATTTGGGGGTGGGGGCCCTCCCTCTGCCACATATCGGGCATGGTATAGACTATAAACTAGCCTTTAGATTGTATTTGTCAGTAAAAAAAATACTTTTTATTAAGTGTTTATTATAAACTGAAGAACCTATGGATCTCTGAGAATAAATTCACATCTTTCTGTTTTATTTTTATTTAGTTACTCTACCGAGCCTACCTCAGTGTGAACCTGTTGAAGTGACAAGCACAGAATCTGAGACCAAGGGGTGAGTCAAAGAGAATTTCATGTCAACTTTTTGTTTCATTTCTGCCTCCTCTTTTATACTGCAGGTCTATTACTAACCAGAATCTGTTAGACATGCACAACGTTCAACAAGTTCTATTAAAATTCACTGAAACTGCTGCTCATTATCTTAATTTCCCTGTTGGTTTTCCTAGCCTTGAAAAATGACATAAAGAAGATGACATAAACAAACTAACAGTTTTCCCGGAGGGTTACAGCTTTCTGAATAAAACACTAATTCATCAGTACCATCTGGACTTGTACAAACCTAATACCAAGGCTTTGTCATTAAATCGCTGTTAATCTTTTCCTGATGAGCAGTTATTCTATAGCTATAGGATGTCTCTAATATAGTCTGGGTGTATTCTCATTTCATTCGGATTTGTTTTGTCCGAGTCAGGGGAGTTGTTCCATTCCATTTAGATTGGGGCCCACTTTGAAAATCAATTAACTGATTGCCTCAGTACAATTGAATTCACTTATTATGTACCGGTATGTACAACTGCACCCTGGACTGGACAATGCTGTCCATACCAGGGCAACATTTTGAATGCAGAATTTCTGTGCAACATGAAATTCATTATACACTGTAATGACCTAGCTACCGATTGAGTTTTTTGTCCTTCCTTTCTTTTTTTCCTGCAAACAGTCACAGGATCATTTTACAAAATTATTATATTCCTTGACCGATTTTAGCCAAATTTGAATCCTTGACCTGTGACCTATTTGGTGTGTTTGTCTATTTCGGGCAAAGGTAATGTCTAAGGGTCATTGGCAAAGGTCGCTTAATGGTCGGTAGTGGTCATTTAATATGCTGCTTCTTCCACGTTCTACAGCCGATCCCAGTCAGACTTGACAAGATGACCATGGGGATATTCCAAGATTTAGGCCAGTATTCACCTAATGATCAGTAGTGGTCATTTCAGTAGTGAAAACCAAAGCTTAAAACTACCAAATGTTGTTTTTACACATGTGACACCTACATTTTTATATGAAAGAGGACATATTTCCCCTCCTGATTTCATTGCGTTGAATTGCTCAGAACTTTAAGTAAAAGAGTTACAAATGAGCTTTGACCTTATAACTCTGAGATTGCTAAACAAATATTCGTAACCATATGTAATGGCTTAAATACAACCTCACGTCCAAGGTCCAACACCCTCACAAGCACTGTTAGTCCAGGCATTTCATGCAAAAAATTGGGTCAACCTCGGACAAATTGCAACAGAAAGTCTGTAAACTGTTTCATACCCAGAAAAATGTCCTCTATAACATATCAAAACTCTTAAGCAATCCGAGTGGTGGAAAGTGCCATGGCGGCCATTTTTCAAAATGGCCGCCATAAACCCGATATTTCCCATTATCTTCGCTTCTAAATAACTTAGAGCTTTGATTTTAAGTGCTAAACAAACATTTTCAGTGACAAGGAATCAAATGAAAAACATTTCGATATGCTAAGCCTGCCCAAAAAGCAAAAATGGCAGCCATTTTCCAACATGGCAGCCATTTTCCCAAATGGCCGCCACAAAACAGATATTTTTTATATATATTTTCTGTGGAAAGGAATTGAAGCTCGGGGGCAAGAGAAAAAGTACAGATCTACGATCATTCCCAGTGCGGACTGTTGAATTCAAGGACAAAATCTTGGACTCATGTGACGAAAGGATGGATGCCTGGGCAGAAACAGTCAAAGCCCGTGTCCTCCATGTGCACGACCTTCATGCTGCAGATGCGATGTATCACCAGGTCTGCAGTGTTAACTTCCGCACCAGAAAGCAAATACCCACTGTCCATCAGACCGACAAAATAAAGCCAAAAAACAAAAACTTGGTCGACCCAAAGATGAAACACGAGGGGATGCATTTCTCAGAGTTGCCCATTTCCTTGAGGAAAACGATGATGAGCAGATAACAATCAACGACCTAGTTAGCCTGATGAAAGAGCATCTCCAAGAATCAGGGCTTCAAGCATATAGCTACAAACACATGAAGATGAAGTTGGATGAACACTTTGGAGACAAAATCTTGCAAACAGAGGTTAATGGAAAGCCAAACGTGGTAACATTCCGGAGCACAGCGAAGGTGGTTCTCCAAGATTTCTATGGCCAAGCACAGGCCACTGATCCTGAGAAAGAGAAGATGAGAATAATCAAAACAGCAGCTAAGCTGATCAGAGATGACATAAAAAGTGTCAAGACATCACATGAGATGTACCCGGACATGCTGTCAAAGGAGGAAAATCTAAATTTCCTGCCAGAAAGCCTAAGGCTGCTGCTTGGAGGATTGTTTGTCGGGAAGAATATGTCCATGAAGATGGCCTCAATTGGGCAAGCAGTTATGCAAGCAGCCCGACCTCAGGTTCTACTGGCTCCATTGCAGATTGGACTGGGGATCCAAATGCACCATCACTTTGCATCACGCTTTTTGATTGATTCCCTGCACAACCTTGACTTTATCTGCTCTTATCAGGAAGTTCAAAGATTTGAACGGAATGCTGTGATGTCACATGGAACAGACATACCTGGCTTCAGTTCGGAGTTTGTCCAGTATGCTGCAGACAATGTAGACCACAACATCCGTACCCTGGATGGTAACAATACCTTCCATGGTATGGGGATGATTGCTGCCATAACCCCAGCCAGCAAGACCAGCAGACCTATCCTCAGGGCACAGGTCACCTCCAGTGATATCTCTACAGTGGGAAGAATCCCTATCCATTACCACAAAGAAGAGAGCTGTGGTAAGACAACACTGACATACCAGAAGCTGGTGAACATAAAGGCAAATGATCCAACAGCAGACCTTGATCTCCTCTGGAAGACATCCATCATGTTCGCCTCATCAAGACCGGCATGGTCTGGACTGATGCAGCTATTGCATCATGGTGACCACCCTGGAAAATCATCGGTGATGTTTCTCCCAATGATCGACATGAATCCCAGTGATGTCACAAGCATCTACTCTACACTGAAGTTCGTGTGTGAGCATGCTCGTCGCCATGGTGTTACGCCCATCATCACCTTTGACCAACCACTATGATGGAAAGCCCTAATGATCATCGAGAGTGAGCCTTCAGGAAGTGTCTTGAATGACATAGTCTTGCGCCTGGGGGGCTTTCATACAGAAATGAGTTTCTTGGGAAGCATCGGGCACCTCATGGCTGGATCAGGACTGCAGGAAGTCTTAGAGCTAATCTATGTAGACAACGCGGTGGTACACATGATGACAGGCAAGGCTATTGCACGAGCAGTACGAGGACATCTCCTTATTGATGCAGCACTGAATGCCTTGATTATGTCAGACGTACTTGGTATGCCACTCCCTCAACCATCTGCAGAGCCACATGAAGTAGAGGAGACCAATGAGGCAACAGTGCCATTAGATGATGAGCCTACGGCAGACGGAACTGGAAACACTGATCTTGATGAACTTGCTGCCCTCTACAAGAACCTGATGGAAGGTTCCATGTCTGCAGAGGAGTTCTGCCAAGCTAATGTGTTAACCAGGATCAAGGAGCTCCTCGGGGCCAAAACCAAATCCTTGAAGTCATTTAGGACTGCCACACTCTGGTGACAATACATGGAGATGGTGGATATACTACGGAAGTTTATCAGAGCAGAGCGCATTGGCAACTGGGCGTTGCACATTGAAGCTGTGTCAGAAATGTTGCCCTACCTGGCAGCCTCTGGGCACAACCTCTACGCCAAATCAGCCCACCTCTATGTGCAGCGGATGACAAAGCTCAAGGATGAACATCCAGATGTATACCGGCGATTTGAAGAAGGGTTACATGTTGTCCGAAGAAGTAATCGCCTTTGGGCTGGTCTGTCCGTAGATCTCACCATCGAACAGGTCCTGATGAGGAGTATGAAGACCAGTGGTGGCCTGACGAGAGGGCGAGGCATGACAGAGCAACAGCGTCTCATATGGCTGCTCTCCATGCCTGCGTGTGCTGATGTCAACAATGCTATGCAGCAGCTCACAGGTGTAAACTACAACACTGGTGAACAAAACAAGGACATGACAAATGCTAGACAAGCACGTGACATGAAAGACACACACATGCAGTTATCAGCTATCTGCAAGAGAGAACACCCTTCAGCTCAGATCTGAGCTTGCGCAGCATCTCGACAGGGGTGCATGCAACCAGCACAGTCAATGTGGACTCAGCGAAAACTATTGGAACAGCTATCCTGACCAACATGGATGGACAAACTGCTGCTGACTACACATTCAAGAGAAAGGATCAGGCCATCACCTTGGCTGTGAAATCGGCAGTAAAGATTGATGGTAAAGCAGTACAGGTGGATCCCCAGCTGCTGTTCCAGCGACTGACAATTGCTGCAAAAGCTACAGAGGATCTGGAGTCTGTGTTCAAATATGAGCTGTGCAGTTACCCACCAGCTCTGTTTGATTCCACACTGCTGCTCCGACAGCCACAGAAGCCAGTGCTAGCAGATGCTATCTGGACACTCCTGACACACGATGCACCAGGAATCACAGGTCAAGTCCACTACGTGTTGGATGGTGGGGCTCTAGTCCAGCGCATTCCATGGGCACGTGGCACAACATACAAATGTATCTGCACGCAATACACAGAGTATGTCACAAAGAAGTATGGACTTGCAGCAGTCGTGTTTGATGGCTATGATGGTACATCAACAAAGGACACAACACACCAAAGACGTTCGAGAGGGAATGCTGGAGCAACGGTGACGTTTGATGAAGATATGCATGTCACAATGAAGAAGGAACAATTCCTGGCAAACAAAACCAACAAGCAGCGCTTCATCAACATGCTCAGTACCAAACTACAGGCACAGAACTGCCAGACATATCATGCTGCAGGTGACGCTGATCTCCTCATAGTGCAGAAGGCAGTGGAGTCTGCTGCCACCACTGATACTGTGCTCATCGGAGATGACACAGATCTGCTCATCCTGCTCATCTACCACACCAACCTCAAGTCATGTGACCTTTTCTTCAAACCCGAGCCAAAGAAGAATGTGAAGAAACCGCGTGTCTGGAACATGAAGTACGTAAAGCAGCAGTTAGGCACCGATGTATCACAGCACATCTTTTTATACATACTCTCCTGGGATGTGATACTACTTCCCGCTTGTATGGCATTGGCAAGGGAGCTTCCCTCAACAAATTTAAAACCAGTGCACACTTCCGTGAACAAGCCAATGTGTTTGACAGACAGGCAGCGTCCACGGATGATATTGTACAAGCAGGAGAGAAAGCACTGGTATGCCTGTACAATGGGAAACCTGGAGAGTCACTCAACGTAGTGCGACACAAGCGGTTCTGTCAGAAGGTCGCCTCCAGCACTTCTCATGTGCAACCCCAAAGTCTGCCGCCCACATCAGCAGCAGCGAAACACCACAGCCTTTGTGTCTACTACCAGGTCCAACAGTGGAAGGGCATTGCAGCTGATGAGCTCTGGCCAGACGACTGGGGTTGGCGGGAAAGCAGTGGAGGACTCGTGCCTGTGCAGACGGACTTGCCACCAGCTCCAAAAGAGCTCCTCAAGATGATCCGCTGCAACTGCCAGACAGACTGCAGCAGTCTAAAGTGCACCTGTAAGAAGCATGAAATAGAGTGCTCGGCTGCATGTGGCAACTGTAGAGGATCGGCCTGTATGAACTCAACCCAAGATGCTTGTGACAGTGATGATGATGACTAGACTTTTTGAGGAAGATTGATCAATGTTTCTGTTCAAGTAGCGAGTATGGTACTCTGAGGCTAAGGTAACTACATGCAGTGCTATAATAATATGACTTGTACATCGTACACAATGCATATGCAGTTTGTTTTAACAGCAACCCTAATTTAGATAGTTTTGGTCATTATTTTCCGTGTATTAAAATAATTGACATATCCTCAAAATAATGCTTTTTGGTCAGGTTTAGCTATTAAAACAGCTATGATTGGATTCCTGGCCCCAGAAAATGTATGTCTAGCAATTAGAATTAAAGCCCTAAGTCGTTTAGAAGCGGAGATAATTGGAAATGTCTGTTTTATGGCGGCCATTTTGGAAAATGGCCGCCATTTTTCTTTTTTGGCCAGGTTTAGCGTAACGAAATACATTTCACTTGATTCCTTGTCAGTGAAAATGTATGTTTAGCACTTAAAATTAACGCCCTAAGTCATTTAGAAGCGGAGATATTGGGAAATATCTGTTTTATGGCGGCCATTTTGGAAAATGGCCGCCATTTTTCTTTTTTGGCCAGGTTTAGCGTAACGAAATGCGTTTCACTTGATTCCTTGTCAGTAAAAATGTATGTTTAGCACTTAAAATTAACGCCCTAAGTCATTTAGAAGCGGAGATATTGGGAAATATCAGGTTTATGGCGGCCATTTTGAAAAATGGCCGCCATGACACTTTCCACCACCAGGATTGCTTAAGAGTTTTGATATGTTATAGAGGACATAATTCTGGGTATGAAACAGTTTACAGACTTTCTGTTGCAATTTGTCCGAGGTCATATCAAATAATGCCTGGACTATGTAGATTCTCAAGCATTGTGACTTACAGCTTTAATGATGTTTAAAATATCTGGCTCGCCACTGAGGGACCATTACCGTGACGCTCAATGCAGCGAGACTGTTTATAACTAATACATTGGCATTTTACAACAGCTATTATGGGTTTATTTCCTGCACAGTCTTATGAAACGGAAAACGCAATAAATATATATAAAATTAAGGAAAGAAACCAAGAAGAACATTGTAAAATTGTACAATGTTGGTTTGGTATGTCTGCCTAGAATGGCTGGACATTGTGTACGTGCAACACTGGGAACGCAATGTGGAAATTCCTGACTTTTCCCGGTTTTGGATAGCTGCAAGTTGTAGCAAAATTAACTATGTTTTCTGTTCTTCAGTATGATCAGTATTTTTTGAATATCGATTAAATGTCGGATTTAAAACTTTGACATATTGTCCCTTTTGTTATATAAGTCCTTGATTTGAATGTCACTACAAAGTACAAGTACCAACAAAAAGTGAAATTCGTGCTTCGTGAAGCACATCGGCTGTGTAGTTTAACCTTAGAATGTTACCTCACTAACAGTATTATTAGCGGCAGGTACCGCAAACAATTGAGTATACAGTGCTTATCACACATCGGTGAAAGGCAAAATGAAATTTACATTCATTCCTCCGATGCAAATATTAACTTCTATCTAATTGTTTGCGGTACCTGCCGCTAATAATACTGGATTCGAACTGGCCCCTCGTCACCGGGCGTGCTAGGTGGTCTAGTGGTAAAGACATCTGCTCTAGTCATGCGGGAGCCGTGGGTTCGAATCCCACCCGAGTTGCCTGTGGTTTTTTGTTCCACATGACTCGAAAGCTCTGAGTATACAGTGCTTATCACACATCTGTGAAAGGCAAATTAAAATTTACATTCATTCCCCTGATACAAATATTAACATCTATCTAAAAGTTACTTAGTTTCTGGAATGATTTTGTTTGAACCAAAATGACACTATCGGATGTTTTAATGAAATCGGACTGATTTAAACTTGTGTATTTGATTTTTGAAAAACAAATTGTAATCTCAGTTGACGGACAAGTTAATTTTAATAACACATTTATTTACATTCTGACGAAAAAAAGGCCACAACTTAAACCAATATTTCTCCGCTTCCAATGGTAATCATTTAAACAGGTGTAAAATGCACACATTTTATACAATTAATAAATACATACAACTGACTGTCATTACACACAGACGGGGTTTAGGCGGCCTTATTAAGCATACACTAGTGGAAGAGTTGTACATGAGAAATACAAGGCAGAGCCCGGAAGCAGATGGGACAGATCTCGGTAAAATTAATTATCCAAAAGTATGGCAAAAAAGCTTACATACAGCCAGTCGAGCTACTTACACATTGAAGGTTATAGAAGCAGTAAATCAATTATCCCCGGCCTCTTAGTATTTTAATGATGTATATAGTATCTGATTTTTTTTTTTTTGATTTTTTTTAAATTGTTTTTTGGTTGTTTTTTTTCAATTGGAGTGGAAGTTGTTTTCATTCCAAACTTCAATTACGAAACTGATTGTTATCCTCAACGATTCCAAGTATACTAGCTAAGGATTGACTAGTTTTATTAGCCTTTAAGAGACTCTGCTAGGGTTGAAACGTGAGGCAATTAACAATGTTTTCGCACAGGTCCTTTTGGTTGGTAAGCAGTCTGCAACAGCTATTTTTTGTAACTACCTAACACTTTCCTAATTGTAAGGCGCCTTTTTTCACGGGGTGTTACAAGATGGTGTGGTATTAACTGCAGCCAATCATGCCAGACAAAACCGGGGCAAACCTTTTCTCTTAACAATATGTACTGTATACGGTTGGTAAAAGTGTCTTTAAATGTTTCCATTCTTTGCACAAATCAAGATACATGTATATCTGTAATAAAACCAACCTGTGAAAAGTTCAGCTCATTTTATCATTTGCGAGAAAACGGTAACAATGCAGCATTTTTGTACGCATTCCTAGGCAGAGTTTTGGTCTCATATGAGGCGAAAATTTTGGATATAGTTCATTTTTTACTCAAAAACGGTGACGCTTCAGGCAGAAATATTTCGAGGGAATCATTACCTTATACACTAGTAAGGTTTATGTAAATCTGTGAACATTTTTGTTTTTCTTTCTTACCAATGTTGAGCTGAGGCTTTAACGTTTACCATCATACGAAACGCGGGACCTACAATCCCGGCCAAAAAGGTTAGGACACTTGACAATATGAGTACATAAACTCCCGTCCCCCGTCCCCCCCTCACAGTGGTGTTACTATGAGGGCAGACCGCGCATTGACAGCCAACATTGACAGGGGAAGGGGGCCCAGCGAGTATAGACCTGGTTTGTAGGGTTTTACGGCCCATTCAAAGGCCGAAGCGATTATTGTTATTTTATTTTTATTTATTTATTTATTTATTTTTTTATTTTTATATTTTGGACAATTTACAACCAGGGCCCGTCCAAGGAAGGGCAAAAGCCAGGAAACTGTCATCAAAAACAGACCCCGCTCATCTAAAACAAGATAAAATAAAAATTATGGTTAACTTGGCATAACCAGCGGGTGGGAGTGGGGGGGGGGGGGGCACTCACAATCCTTGCCCCCCCCCCCTCCCAACTGGTTGAAACTATCTGAATTTCATGTAATTCATGCATCGATGATAATGAACATCAAATTTTAATGTTAAACGCCACCACCGGTGTAAAAACCGATGATACAGGGCGGACGTGAAAGTAATTGAATGAAAATAAATCACGAATGTCAGCATTGAAAGGAAATAAGTAGTAAATACCATCTGAAGGATTTTATCTTCAAATAATATCATTCAAGGCATCGTCAGCGTTCCATTGAAAATTGTATATACAAGTAGGGGGTTCTCAATCAATTTAATAAAACACAGTCAACGTTAAACAAGTTTGATTGTTGTCTTTTTGTCATGAATTCTAATCGGGTCAACCATCCATCGGGGAGCCCTGCCCAGGCCCATCGACATGTCAGCTGCACTAATGGTCATTTTCTGTATTTCTTTCGGTCTGTCACAGTCCTTGGTCAGGTTATACATACATTGTAACTTTACTTGATTTCGCTGGTTTGTTGTAAGTTTACCGATTTTTGTATAGGACCGTACGCTTATAAGCATACAGTAACGCATTTTCATAGACCGATCCATTACGCCCCGCCCCCATACGTGTTGACCAATCACAGCCTTGGGTACGCCACCGAAAGTCCGACAAAAGTCCGACACGATAAAAATCCTATTGGCAAATGTAAACATGCGTGCGCGTACATATAGCGCACGCGTTCATGTCGGGCAGTGTTGCATTAAGACACGCACATGGTACTGCCCACGTGTACAGTGGTCATGTAGCTAATGCTGTGATATGTTTAGTGGGTGTGGCTTAATGGATCGGTCTAGTGACAAAAAAAACGAGGAACGGTAAATGTTTTATCAACCCCCGGGGGTTTTATGCACTTTATTCAGCCGATTTTAATTGTAATACGCATTGGTAAATAATTGGAGTATTCAAATGTCAAGTACTCGACTTCGACTGTTTTTCAGACGGAAGTATTTTTTCCCTATATTTTAGAGGATTGCTTCTATAGTGTAACATTTTAATCAATATGCTTTCAAATTAAATGGAAACGAATCGATGCATATTTAAGTCTAACTTGTTGAAATCTCATTTCACATAATGTAAACAAAAACGAGTAAAACAACAACCTTAAAATTCATTTCATACCAATGCCCATATACAAGTCACAAATCATGTGTCTATGGTTCCCCGCAGTACGCCTATCGCTCATTTTGTTATGCTGATTCCTTGCGTGAGCTTCATTTGACATTTTCTGTCCGTTTTTATTTTACCCAAACTGAAAAAAAATCCCGCGTCCGCATGAATGTCCGGGTCGGGTCCATTTGAAAACAACACAAACAGAGAGAGGTTATTACACGAACCCAAAGTGCCTGAATTAGTGTTGAAGTGCTGGAATTCACTGTGCCGGCCTTCAGTTACATTAAGATAAGAACCATGAAGCGAGATTAGAAACGCCGTTGGGGATCCTCTGATTGTTTTTCAACAAATACAATTTTAAAATTTGATGGCAGGATTAACTTGAAGGAAGTCTGATATTTCTTTAGTCGCTTCAGCCTTTATTATCCTTGAAGACGGTGTTACGTCGGGGCGTTACTTCCTGTACATTGTCAGAATTGAGCTTAGCGTTTTTTATATAAATATATAACACAAGACGTGAAGTGCAGGAAGTCATATATCAAAATAATGTAACATAAAATGACACTTAACATTCTTATCAAAATCATAGCCAGCTCTGTGGTTGTGTCGTGCTATAACGGGGTGTGATACCTGGCTATATACACGGCAGCATCTGGTTGAATGGCTCCTGACTGGCACCCCGAACAAAGATATTGACAAAATAGGGAACCTTATTAACTTTGGGCTGCTCTTTGTCCAAACCTCACTGCAGTCATTTTTTCTTTGTTCACACCAAAATTGGTAAAAAAAAAAAGAAAAAAAAAAGAAAAGAGATTTTCCCAGTCAGTTCCCCTTGTGGTTTTTTGCTTGATGTCAGAAGGAGGTTGTTCCGTATTTCTGTATAATAATTACATATGCGATCAAGGTCTAGTTTCAAAATTCATTAATATTAGTTTTTGCTGTCACGAATTCTTGTAATCACCAACCCCCCCCCCCCCGGATTTGTCGTGATATGGGGCCCGGCATGTCAGATCTGTCAAAGTACAAACAAATCAAATTGGTGTAAAATTTTGCTGTGTTATGGAATAAATTTGCTTATTAAAAAATACATAAAAGTTCGCTTAGGAAACATGTCCTCCATATTTTTTATTTATTTATTCATTTTTTTTATCGTGTAACTTAATATAAATGCAATCAGTGGAAAAACTGTCTTCAATCAAATAATATTAAAAACTCATTATTTTTGAAAAGTTTAATGAAATTTTTACGGAATTTCTTTCTCATTACTGAATTCTCAACGTTCAGAAAATGATTATATTTAATTTATTCTTCGTCACGCATCAATGTAATGTGTAGGTAGAAAAACACCGAATGTGAAAGCGCAGTTGAGAAAGGTGCTTGCCCTTTTTTTCTTTTTTCCTTTTCGTTTTTTTCTCGTTATATTTTACAGCGAGTGCTTGTATTTGGGTGTGTAAAATCGTGTGCTTCATTGTAGCTTTAAATATCACCACACAGCACATAATTTTATTATGAAAGTGTTATTGTATTATAACGTTGAAGGAAAAACAATGTTTTCTTCCTGACGCAATAAATCACCATGCCTAATTTAATTTTAAACCCGAGGCGACCTTTGCTTCAAGAAACCTGCAAATAATACTTGAACTTGCAGAAGAAGATGACGAATTCTGCAATGTAAAAAACATGTTTTGTCAGCAGTGCTCGCGCTCACATATTACAACTTTACAACGACCACCCCTATACCAGAGCACTATATTATGTTTCTTATTGTTAATTTCTTTTCATTTTGTTTATGTGTTTGTCTTCGCACCATGATATCACTTTGTGATGGTTACCGGCATCTGACAGGTGTCCACATTATTATTATTATTATTTTATTATTAATAGGAAAGTTATCTTCCAAACAGTCGGCGATACGTTGTTAAATGTATAAATTTCTGAAGGTCTACAATAAAACGATGTCATTGTTCGTACTATGAACGGACAGTCCTTGCCGGGCACATCGTTGAACCAATGACTTTTAATTGACAGTCAAGCGCTTTACCGTTTTACTAATTATAAAAATATTAGTAATCGTAAACCCAAAAATTTGATACGATGTTCCAGATATTCTTAAGACACACAACCCGTTCTGGGTACGGTACGGTACGGTGCAACTTTTTACATTGTAACATTGATATGAAGGTTCCTTTGTGTTTTAAAGGGAACACTTACAGGTGTCTTTTTAAACAGGTGTCCTTGCATTTGGAAAGCTTGATAACCCAGGATAGGGCGTTCCTCTACAAAAAATATAAAGAAATGAACGTTTTCGGTGGCATTGGGTTCAAACGCTGCATGCTGCTTCTGAGAATGCATTGCTTTCTCCCCAAATGAGTAGCAAGAAGAATATCAAGTTTATAAACGATTAACGCCCCTTTAGTACCATTAAAGTATCGCCACAGAGGGACTATGCAGGTTGCGAAACTCACATTTTTCAATTTAAATGTCTTCTTTAATTTATTCAAAATGTTACGGATTTTTCAACCGACGATTTCGGTGATTTCGGTGGCCTGAAATTTGGCGGGCAGAAACCTAGAACAGGCTTGTCTAAAGTGTCTATTCATTGCTACGTACACAATGGGGTTAAGGCAGCTACTAAACCACACGCACATCCCACTGTAAAAATGAAACGTCATGTTCTCGACTTGTGGGTCAAGCAGAGTTGCTAACATGTACGGCACATAGCAGGCGATAAAGACAAGAAAGATACACAACATCATCTTGGTGTACTGGATATCTTCCCGGTAGATCTTACGCTGCTGTCGTTTGCTCTTTGTGTTCCCCGTCGCCTCCGTTGATGGCCCGTTGAGGGACAGGTCATCACCCGGAACAACCCTCATTCTACGGACGCGCTTGTGGTTCTTGCACACAGTCTGTAGAATGCGGACATAGCAGAAAGTTATGAAGGTCGTGGGCACAATAAGGGCACTTACCATGAAAAACATGCTGTATCCGGAGTTTCTACCACCGCGGAGAAATGTACAGGTTAACGTCTTGGGTTCGTACCCTAGGCTTCCCCATACACCTGTGATCGGTGGGAGGAGAAATATTATAGGTAGAAGCCAGCATACGATGACCATCATGGCTGCTCTTCTCTTAACAGTAAAAAGTTTACCGTACAACGATGACTGGGTGATCTTCAGGTAGCGTCCAAACGCCGTACCGGCGAGAGAGAGAATTGTTGCCCCGACGAATGTGAACATGAACAGAGGGTGTATCTGGCAGAACGTCGTTCCAAACACCCATGCATTGTTGTAGAAGGTCGTCAACAAAACAGGCAAGACGATGGAACAGTACAAGAGATCGGATACACTCAAACTTATGATGAAGAGGTTTGTCGGTGTGCGGAGGACAGGTGTTCTTGCTACCACGAAAATGGTTATAAGGTTCCCGAAGAAGCCGAGGGCGTTGACTGGTATCCCGACCACGAGTGTCGAGTACTGCACCACAGGGGTATATTGCCTTGGCTCATCAAAGTCTTTTGAATTTGGTGTTGAGAACATCTCAGGCACTGTTCCGTTTGTTGTATCCATATTGACTTAACCGCTTGCTTTGAGGGATTGCCCCTTGAACTTTAAACAACTTACATACCACTTGCAGATCACTGGTGTCGTGGGTTCGAAAGCCACCTGAGGAACTTGCCTGTGGATTTTTTTCACAGGACTCGGAAAAGTACTAAGTGTTCAGTGCTTAACACACACATCGGTGTATGGGTAAAAACACACAGATAATATTCTGTTTCCCCGAAGCAAAATTGTGTTTTGGTGCACTAGCAATGACAGTCTTTGTGTTTGTACAAAATCACAATCACGCACTATTTCAATTACGCCAATCCTCCATCTCCGGTTTCGTTGATGTATTTCCGAAACAACGTCTCTCATTCATCACGGAGCTACCATGGAGCACTCGTGTTTTGATAAAAATAGTTTATAAGAAGAGTTCCAAGACACCTCTTAAGACGTATGAACGTTTTCTCCGTATTTCCCCAAACTTGAAAGCAACACATAAAAACGATCACTGGTGTAAAATCCAAGTGTACAAGCCTATCACAGTCTTTTAAGTTCACTCTTTGGTTTCATATTCGTTTGATACACTCGTATTTCTTCAAACTAAAGACTCCTGTATAGGCCAATAGTGATATTACTGAGCATTGGTGTATGCGTGTGCATTGAACTCCATGGATTATAGTTACCTTATAATGCTCTATACAAACTGACTCTTGTAGACTATGTATACATGAAGTAGACCAACCAACCTGATGACGAGTTCTGGAGTTGGACCACGTATCGGCGTCCTGGTTGAGCTATTTAAATGGAGTCAACATTTTTTTATATTTTTTTTTTGAAAAACTTAGTAAGGAGTGTTTTCCAAATGTTGTTCAGTTGCCAGAGGTTTTCGGTACAAAGTTTACAGTTTAGTAATAACCCGGAGAGTCAACAACGTCTATTCGACAATATTGTCAAAGAAATCAGCTTCAGATCACTGCAAAAAATATGTCTGGAGAATCTTCAGCGTTGGATGATCGCAGGAACAGACAAAAGCAAACTGTACGTTATCGCTTCGTACCTCAGCTCTATCAGTTTTCCCTATTTCTGTTACTCGCGAAGATCACACTCTCATCGGAAAAATCAACATTCCAAACACGAAGCATTCAAAATTGAACGAACGGATATTTACTTGGCCAGCTGAAGGGAAATAAAGTCTAACTTAAATCCATGCAAAGTCAAACAAGATACACCCACCGGTAATTGTCATCAAAAACATTGACCGAATATCTAAAAGAACGTCACAGGTTTCACAGTGTTTTCCATCCACCAGCTTGAGTTTCCGAACTGTGCGTGAATCGAGTGGATAACGAGGTGTTATTCGACTCATGCCTTAACACCTATAGTTGGTTGCAAACCGTGCGTCTCTCTATCTGTGAATTATGGTATCGCCACTTTGCGGTGCAGTTGGTTTCGTGTCGGCAACAACGTCAGCCTCAACAGTACAAAAACGCTTCGTCGCGTCACCGATCAATACCAGCTTGTTTGCTTACAATGTTGGTGTCAAAAGAATATGCTTCTCCTCCGTGAAATAGATTACACCCAGTCGGACGTGCCCTGCAGTTGAAATGACTCCACGCACAATGATCTTAATATGCAAGAGCAGTAGACATATATTTCGTCCGGTTAACCATAATTTGCATCAAGTGAACGGCGATTTTTTGTGACGGATAAAAGTAACCACCCATTTATTCAAATTACCCAATTTGCACGTGTACAGCCACTCAAGTGTGTTACCTATAGATAGCTCATATATCTCTCTGTGTATTTATCATACACTTTATTTCATTACCTCTTTAACTTTGCGAATTTAGTATGTCATCATCAGGTGCTCTGCAGGTAGACTTATTGCTCTATGAACAGTGGCGTTACTAGACGTTTCCATTTGGGGGCAGGTGGGGAAAGACTTTTTTTCAATTGTATACTTTTTAAGTTGGTTGGTTGGTTGGTTTGTTGGTTAACAAAGGGTCAGCTGAGTGTAACTAAAAATCAGTCAGTCTGACTAGTTTTTATTAAGCAGGATTATTTAACTTAAATTTGAGTCAAATCCAATTACTTTTTCTAGTTGGTATGACTGAACCCGTTGTTATTTTTTTAAATGTTCGTATGTTTAACTGATTTCTTAGTCAGTTTTCAACAACTAGGAAAAAAAGTCAATATGGTGACTAGGTCGTTATCAGAGTGCATGTCACGCAAATTTGTTTTCCCGAAGGAAATCGCAAAAACAGGTTCTCTGGCCGTTTTCCCCTTCAAAAAAATCCTAGGAAACCAGAAACGTGAAGAAAAATAATAAAAGAAAACATTTACAATCAGATTTAAAGAGAAAACTTGCTTAAGAAGACTCAAAAGAAAAAAAAGTTGAAGATCCAGTTTCAAACCAGTAACCTATGGCTCGTTTTTCGGTTGACTATCGACGCCCGCCACCGAAGCAGCTCAACCGAAAAGCGTTGTCATGACGTTATATACATTTCCTGTAAATATAATGGCAAATGCGAACGTACAACGCATGCGCTAAAAAACTTAAAAGAAAAACTAGCTGAATGCGACCGAATGTGCTTCTGTAATCTTTGGAGCCAGTTTGTGTGACGTCGACGTTGCTTGCAGTGGAACTACCGATACGTCACATTTACGAACAGGATACCACGAATATAATGCCTACAACAAAGAGTTGAATCTGTCAATTTAAGACCAAATGGCAGCCTGTTCATTCTTGTGCTCATGATGGTATATATCAGATCAACATTACACGTCCTACGTAAAAGTTGTCTGTTTTGTGGTTAATGATTAAACTTGAAGATTCCTTATATCCATAGGGTACCGGTAAAAGTCAATGTTTGTTAATTAAACTGACCCTTAATTGAATTAGTGCTTTTCAATTTCTTTACTTGTGCCAAGACGTACAACGGTGTCTTATATTACACTGCACGCCACGCCACCCAAGAGTCATGTGATGAATTTCCGAACGGAGTACTAATCCCAAAGACGTAGTTTCAGAAATTATGAAATTAAGAAAATGGCATATTAGAAAATGGAGGAATATAAAAACACATTTTCTTCTTTTCTCAACAAAGCAGTGTACAATATGGGACTCTGGCACCTTTATACTTTGAATGAAATATCATTTTCATGATATAAAATCGTTCTTTCATTTTTTCAGAAAGCTTTCTGACTAAAAAATCGATCATTGCAGAGGTTCTCTGCTTTCCACTTTTGTTCGGGTTGCTGTCGTTGATAGTTTTACACAACCAACTTACTTTTACACAAATCAGAAGGTGATGTTTTTTTAGGCAGAGACACATGCTATGGTTCTTCTTGGCCCCTTTATCTTTGACAGATCTAGACTTCAAAGGTTACAAAATTGGACGGCTAAACTAGTTTTTGTGCCAGCAAGCGTGATCATGGCACACCATCTGTTATTGATCATCACTCTGGCTCACAATAAAAAAAAAAAAGACAAGATGATTCGGATTTCAGATTTCTACCTTTTTTTAGACGACAAATATTCCTGTTTTAAATTGATGTCGTTGATTCATCATCACACAGACATAGCTGACACAAACAAAGCTTTAATAAACGTGCCATACAAAAATAACTGAATTATTAAAAAGATAAGTGACATTAAAAAACTGCAGGTTTTAAGCGTGGCCAAGTCAAGTCAGCCGCTTTTAAAATAAATAAGTAATGGGACATATTTGCAACTATCATCGCATTAAGTGGGCTCATTAAAAGCCGACATTTCCATTCTATCGAGAAAGAACCTCCAGGTTCGAAACGCAAGGTAAATAAACGTGTAGTTCATTATACCAAAACTAATTGATTAATTAGCATTATTACGCACCGTTATGTTACCACCTGTTATACTGGTTGCCTGTTTATTAACATGATTTGTTTGCTATTGACCCTGGTTCTGGTTCTGGTTCCACATCCACGCTTCATCTAGCCTTTTGTCAAGGCCTTCGTGGTTTAGACGCTATGTGCAGCCGCGTAGCCACTACAGGGAAGACCAATTCAGCGCGTACTCGATCGTACGCGCTGACTTGGTCTTCGCGGCTACATCGCTGTCTAAGCAACGAAGGCTTTGACGAAAGGCTACACGCTTCATCTAAGTCTAACAACACAGGTTGTTGAATCTCATCTGCAGCCCGTTTGGTCCGTGTTTTGCAAAACTAAATCGTACGTACGAAAAATTTCAGTCGGACGGGCGATATTTTAAAGGGGCACGTCACGGACAATATTTCAAACAAATCCAGTAATAAGATTGTTATACTAATCGAAATAAAACTACAAGAATGATGATGACTGTGAGTTATCGGTTTCGAATTTTTATATTCAGATAAGTCACACAGTATGCACGTCACGTGACCATTAAAAAATATTATTACTATTTTTTTTAATAACCACGAAACTGGCCAAATTTGGATGGTACTACCCCAAAAACCACCTATCGAGGCCTATACCGTGAAGTCGTTCGTGAGACTTAAATGTAAGTCGTTATACGTACGACTTATAGTATCAGTTCACTTTGCATTATTTTCTGCTCAACAGCATTGTAAAATAGGGCCCAGTACCGTACCTAAATTGAAGACATGACGCCCGGCTTGTAAAACAATAATAAACATTTCTTAATGAGTTGGAAAGTAACAATTTTGTTTGCCTCGGCCTCTCTTTTATATCTTTTCAATATTGGCGTGTTCGAAGAGGAGAGGTGAGGAAGCAAAACAGCTCGATCCGTTTTGATTAGCCACACCAGTTGACCGTTATTGTTCGATGATTTACGTCTTCTTAACGATTACACTGCACGCCATAACGCAAAGCTTTAAAAGTTAAGCTGACTTCGTTTATATCGTGTGTTGCTCTTTGACATGAATTACGTGTAATTTCTTAATTTTTGTATATGGGGGCGAGGCCCGTAGACTTCGAAGCGTGCCGTGAAACCATTAAGTCAAATAATGATATCATTCAAATGAAAAGTACATGGTATCATCGAGATAAAACATTAATAAGAGCAAGTTTTTAGACTGTGCATGGGTTGCAATAGACGCCATTTTTGATGACCATTTCATTTTTGGCCTGTGCCGCGTCGATCTCTGTTAATTTCAACGCACCTTGAATAGCTTATGACATTTACTCTGTTATGTTGAAACTAGGGACAAACTGCAAAAGATCTGTCTCTAACTTCAATCAAAAAGAGTGATTTTCAATCTAATCAGAGTGATTGTCAATCTAATTATTTAAGAGAGTATACCAACCAACCATGGAAGGAGTTTATGAAACACGCGTGTTGCGTACAGTACTTACGCGTAAACGCACATTTGTGCGCTCAAAAAATGTGCAGTCATTGTTTTCAAAGATGGCTGATTTTTCCCATTGTTGACGTCATGTGCAATCCATCTATTTTCGCGCGTATTCGAGTTTTGGACCTTTTAAAGTGTTTGCTGTATTTATGTTACAGCAACGTACTTGGCTACTCAAGGTTCCCAAAGTTGTTCTGCTAGACCTGCATCGGTCTTGTCAGGTGTCTTGATATCCTAATGTTTAACAGTGCAGCAAGAAGCCTGGCAATACTTCTTGTATCTTCAAGATGGCACCGCCATCATCATACCGGTTTTTTTTTTTAAAGACTGAAGTCATTCTAATCCGCTAGTTTGCTAGCAGCACATCATAACAATCACCCTGTGAAACTTTCACTATGATCGGTGGTAACTATTTAAAGAATCAAAACGGTTGCTCGTTCACCAAGATTTTTGTACACGTTCGTATCGGGCCTGTTTCAATCCCGTGAATCCAAATAAGCGACGGTGATTTGTGGGGTCTTCAAAATGATATTCCCTCAACTTTCTCTGTTGGATCGATTTGTATTGGTGGAAGCTTAATCTGTGATTACAGATTTAAACTAATCAACCTTTTTTTCCCGATATTTACCAAGCCATATACTTTTTCGTTAATGCTCTAATCCAATACTTTTTTAGTTGTTTTGCGAGACCAGATAAATTGAGCACTAAGATACTACACAAAAACCAACCATGTCAAGTACGCCGTTTGCTAACAACAAATGCACCAATTTAAAGGACATCTACATAGGACAAAGTGTAAAGTAACATTATTAGCTCTGAGAAGTGAAAGTTGGTAAGTGTCAGTTTTCTTCTGTTTCAAACCATTGACATCTTAATGAGTGACACTGACATACGTGAACAGCACCTATTAGTGTCGAGCAGGGTCTTGCATCGCTGAGGAACACACACTTAAAACTGAAGAGTTGAATCCAACACTTACATGTTTTTTATGTGTGCGGTCAGTGACTACACTTTGAAAGTGTTGAATCCAACATTTTAAAATGTTAAATCCAGCATGTACAACTTTTAATCTTGCCTTTAAACTGTTAATTCAACATCGAAAGTGCTGATTCAACAATTTCAATGAAAAAAATACCAACTTAAATTTGTGGATTCAACTCTTTGGCATTGGATTTGATCAGGGGTTCAGGTTGGCTTCGTGGTTTTTCCCTGCCTTTCACCTATGTGGACCTCGGTTCGAACCCCGTCACCTCAGACCGGAGCATTGCATGTGCAAGGATTGGGTTTTCAGTCCCTACCGGATTGCGTGGGTTTTCCCCATTTGGGGTTTTCCTCCCACATCTAAAACTGAACAATTCTTCTCGTTTCCTATTCATTCTGTTATCGGCGCTAATTGTGCTGTTGGATGTGTAATAAAATTTAAAAAATATATATATATTGTTTAAAATGCTGGATTTAACATTTACAATGTTGGATTCAACAGTTTCAAAGTGTCATTGACCGCACACATGTAAGTGTTGGATCCAACACATTGGTTTTTAGCGTGAAGAGTGTGCCGACCTAAAGCACTGTAAAACTAAAGTTAGTCAAAACAGCCTCAATTAGTCATTTTAGACCATTTTTGACAAATTGTAGTCAAACCGTGATCTAAAAGGACGAATTAACGCTGTTTTGACTAGTTTTAGAGTGAGTGATCGCTGAGGAGGGGAATAAGCACTCCTCATTAGACAGATTGTCAAACTTTTACAGACGTAAAGAACCCGGTTACCATGGTAACGGATGGAAGACGTTGGTTTTATACCCAAGAGGCTGGTTTTTGCAATTAATGAGCCGAGTTGACCGGACAGATTGACCGTGCGATGCGTAACATCATGGTTCCCACCTTTAATTGCCTCCAGTTGTTTGAGATGTTTGAGATAGGAATTCCGTATGGTCATTCTTTCAGTCTATACACAAAGCCGATTTATTTTTCAAATTTTCATTCAACATAGTTTACACTACTGATGCAGTCTTGCGTTATTAAATTTGTAAAACTCACCAACAAGATTCCAATTTTTAATTTTTTGTTTTATTATTATTATTATTTTTTTTTATAGTCCTAGACCTAATTCCAAAATGTTGCTGGTTTAAAAATGGTTTGAACAAGTGCGATTTAATTGAATTTCCATTACATAACAAACATACACAGGATGAACCATGTGTTTGGTTTTCAACACAGTTGCCATTCGGGCCTAGTTAAATACTGCAGGCGTGGGCCTTTGATGTTTTTTGTTTTTGTCTTGTTTTTTTTTTTTTTTTTAAGGAAAATGTGCTGTCGAAGAGATCGATTTTTGGAAGAAGAGTACATTTAATTCAACATAGATTTTATTTTGTCAGGTAAAAAAATATGTCAGTGTCGGTAAGAAAGTGGATTATTTATAATTTCAATTTGTGTTATAGTCTTTAATGTTTACACTTTTTACACTGTTTTAAAGTTCCCGATCTTCTTTATTATACTAAAGGTACAATACATGAATGGTATTCATCAAAACATTTTTATTCGTATCAGTCTGGAAGCTTACTGATTATGAAATTCATACCTGTACCAATCTTCCATTGAAATATTTCTGTCTGAAATATTGTCAAAGTCGAGAAAGTAGAATTTGAAGACCCCATCTTTTAATTTCGGTTGTATCAACGGAAATCAAGGACAATGTGTTTACATGCTTAATGTGTGCACGGTTATTTACTATTTTCACTATCAATAACCCAACCAGACGAATAAATTGTTTGGCCATGCAAGGTATTTGTCTGTATAAAGAATGTTGAGATATAGCTAAACATTCTTTATTGAGACAAATATATTGCATGGCCAAACAATTTACAAGCAAGTATGCACTAAAACTGCAACTGCTATGGTTGTAGACTCTCGAACGTGATGTGAAATGCTTTTTAAAGATGCTATGTCCGATTTATGGCCGATTTGAACCGAAAAAAATGATCTAAATTTTAATTAGCATTTTTATATATTTGAGAACTTTATAAGCTTTCAGTTAAGGTATTGTACGAAAAAATAGCCAGTGATAAGTGGCAGTTTATTAAAATCTAGAAATGAATTATTGTCAGGATCCTGACATTATTCACCAGCCATCTATGCCTACAAACATTTTTGCTTGGTACATGTACTTCTGTGCTTTCCACAATAATGAGTGTCCCCTCGACCAGCTTGTTTTTGTTCAAATTTTAAAGTGTGTGTCATTTTAAACGCAGTCTGGATGTTTTTACAGTTTGCGTCCTTTTTACCCTTTGGGTGATTTTAAACCAGGTTTTTTTTATGATGTAAAGTGAAGTACTGTTTCTGTTTATAATCCTTTTTTGATTGTTTTTAATCCAACCCTTTTAGATTGTGGTTGTCAATAATAATAATAATAATAATAATAATAATAATAATAATAATAATAGTAATAATAATAATGATAATAATAATAATAAGTAGATAATGTTTCGTGAAAGTTGGGAAATACGATCCTTCCGAGACTTCACTGCCATCACCCCTTTTGAGCATGAGCTCTCGTGAGTGACGATGCTGACACTTTGCAGACCTGTAGACTGATCCATTAAGCCCCGCCCGAAACATATTGACCAATCACAGCATTGGCTACAACACTACCATACACGTGGGCAGCACAGTGTGTATCTCTTCAATGCCGCACTGCAAGACATGAACGTGCGCGCTATAAGTATGCGCACGCATGTTTACATTTTCCAATATGATTTTATCATGTCGGACTTTCGGTGGCGTAGCCAAGGATATGATTAGTCAACACGTGAGGGGTAGGGCTTAATGGTTGTCAAAAGACAGAGGAACGCGTTCAGTTGGTGCGCACCGTTACCGAGTATACATTGGTTGCAGAGTGAGTACTGAAACCCCGGTTTCCCGTCCCCAGGACTCCCTGTACAGTGGCGTAACCGGGGATGGGCTCGCCTCTCATCTCAGGTCATAGCCCTCACTCGCCGTCCCCCTCTCCCCCTAATGTGGTCCAAGAAAAAATAGTTGTATCCTCATCCAGTCGACAAATCTTGACAAATTCAGCTGGAATATAGGTGTATAAAACTTCATCAGTATTTGTAATGCACTATAGTCTAAACTAATCAGTCTTAAAAGACTTGAGAAAATACGGTTCACATGATATCAGTTATTAAAAATAATTAACGTTGTTTATGCATGTTTTTCACTTCATGGAAAATTGTCTCTCTTGGTTAAAGATGCATTGCCCAATTTTGAGTCAAAGGATTAAAAAATCAATTTCATTGAGCGAACGAATTAAAAAAGTTTATATGTTTGTGTAACGAAAAATATAAAAAACTAAGAATTCTGATATCAGGAACTCGAGATAGAACACTTTTAAGTTTCCGCGGACATTTGCCGACTTCAATTTGATTGGTTTCCCAACGGCCAATCAGAAGAATCAGCAAGTAATGAATATTCATGATTCCCAGCGGCCGATGCTCTCAACGGCCCACACGGCTTGCTGTGCGTGCGCGTACATACAATGTACGCGATGTATGTGCAACAGAGTGCGCTATCCGATCCTGAGGATTAAAAGGCTGGCCCAACCTTTTATTCATTTACGTTTTTAATTAACTGCCACTAATCCTTGACGGATTTTTTCGTTCAAAGTATCAAATGAAAGTTCATAACTTTTTCTACTCCGTAAAATTAGCAATTAGAAAGATAAATCTATTTTTGACCCCCAAATCGGACTGAAATCGGACAATGCATCTTTAAGTATACATGTACACACCCCACACCAAATTGTATATAAATAATGTCCAGGACGCCATTGATCCAGTTTAGCTCGAACATTCATGATTGGTCAATGATTACCACGGGGAACTGTTCGTACTATCACCGGTAAATGATTGTCTTGTTTGTTTGTCTTCTCCCATGTACAGTATCTCATCATCCAAGCTATCAGAAGATGTAGGAGGTGGTGATTCCGATGGATTTAAAGTGTCCATCTCTTCTAGGACGTCTCCAAGTGATGCTACTCCCAAGCAGAGTGCTGCCCAGGAATCTTCCAAGGAGTGTTCACCAAAGCCCACTGAGGGTGACCTTGGCGCAGAAAGTGGTGGGCTACATGTTCTATCCTTAGACTTATTTAGAAACATTTAGTAAAGGAATGCTACGTGTTTTTTTATTATTATTTTCTATATATTTTTGTTTTAAAGATTATTCAATCAAAGCCAAGTTTAAAAAAAGAAAAAATCTTAAAACCGACCTGTGAAAAAAATATGTTGAAACAGGTGATCCCGTTTTCAATATCTTACTTGTGGTTGTCGGTACATTTTGCAGTGTTTAAATTTTAATAAAGTATTCATTTGTGTAATATTATGACAAATCTGTTTTTGTATTTCGGTCACCTTACCCTTAAGAGGAATGCACTGCTCAAGCGGTGTTGTGCTCTGATATTTAGAAAATGAGTGGCAAATCCCGGTCTGCCCGGCCTTTGCGCTTTTGACACCGCACTTAAACACGTCGTGTGAAGGTTTGTCACGGAAATCCTGGTTCACACAACATGCACACCTGACTTTTTGGTCACTTACGAAATTTCGCTCCATTTGAAATGCAAACGTAAATGGCTGCAAAATTCGTAAATTCTTAAATGTTAATATACAATCAGCCCAACAAATTGCTGTTAACTGGACTGGAACTATCCAAAATTAGTCGATTTATGTGTGAACAAACAGGTGATATTTACTTCACTGTTCGTTCAAATAATGACAAAACAACCAGAATCGATACCTGCCAGTAGACGGCGACCACCACCTGAAGGCGACACCACGTGGAGTTTAATTAGATTACCACTTAGTTCTTAAAGGAAAGTGCATGCATCCCTGTTAAGTTTGTCCTTTGACAGAATAATCGTATAAGCGAATACTTCACTCAAACAGTTCAACTACATTTCAATAAAGGTTTATTATTATATCAGGGATGAGAAATTCCAGACTTTTATTGGAATTCGGACCTTTTTATGTCTGCCTAGTGGGAAAAGTAACCATTAATGTCTTCATTACATCACTGTTAAACTTATCCTTCGACAGAACAATCGTATAAACGAATACTTCACTGAAACAGTTCAACTACCGTACATATCAATAAAGGTTTATTATGAAATCAGGGATGAGAAATTCCAGACGTTTATTGGAATTCAGACCCTTTTATGTCTGCCTTGTGGAAAAAGTAACCGTTATTGTCTTGAGATAAAAAGAAACTAAGCTCTTTAATCGGTTTCTCTGTACTGGATAACTCCTTGCAATTTGTTGTTTAACTCCAGGGGTTGCCAAAAGGTGGAAATACCATCATTTTAGCATACCTCCTAAAACTTGGATCCTAGTTTCAGATCTGTTTGTCAACAAAGACTCTCACCTATGAAACAATGATAAAATGATAATGATAATAAGAATAGACCTTATGCATTGACGTCATCACGCCGCCATCTTAGAGGTAAATCGATGATGTAACAATGGAAACGAAGAGATTTGTACGCGCGGCGCACAGGATTGGCCAATGAACAACCTCATTTTGACCTCTAGACGAGGGCGCCCTACTCAAATGACGTCATAATAGTAAATCAAAGAAAAAATATAAATAAATAAAGAAATAAAAATAAACTTAAAAAAATAATAGAAAAGAAACAATTTAAAACAAATAAAGTAAACAAGTAAGAAAACATTTAAAAATTACATGGAATGATACGATAATAACTAAATAAATAATAATCATATTAAAAAAAGTTACGAATGAAAAGTTTGTAAATTGGGAAGGTTGTTTTTCATGTTTTGTCTGACAGCTTTCTTTGGCTATCAGGTAATGTTTTCACAAACTTCAACAAAGTTTCACTGTCTTTGCGTTGCAGATAAAAGCGGTAATCTTGAGGCATCAGGTGCATCCGCCAGTGGTGCATCAGCGGAGGCCGGTGCAATGGCCGCGGTCGGGCAGCCGACCACAATCGGAGAACTATTCGGGGCGGAGGTTTGTACTGCATTTTTTTGTCCATGTCCCGCCAGAATAAACAAAGTCACAATTCTTAGATGTTGAAGTTGTCAAAAAAAAGTAAACTTTCGGTGTTTTTTCTTGCATTATTATGTTTAATAAAAATTTGAATAACTTGTTGAATCTGACGCAATATACTTTGCGTTCCGTTGTCTGTCTAGAGTTGCATTTTTTAATTTGTGGTTAATCCAAATGTTTTAAGGGCTTTCTGTATACCCAGTCTTTATAGTAGTATATCCCAATACCCAAATAATTCGGTCACGATAACATGTCACGCTTTATAGCCCTATGCGACATGGACAGTATGTATGTGTAGTACTCAGTGGTTAGTACTAGTACTGCTTTTGGATGGTTAAAGTTAACTGATAAAATTAATGTGGTTTAATATCCATTTTCGATTTCAATTGGTCATGTTTAAACGTTGTGTAAACATATTCTACATAGAATATATTAAAGTGTCAAAATTTGTTATTCATATCAACTTTTTCGATTTAGTTGCAATTTTTCAATCATAATTTGTTCAAATATATCTTTTTAGACACAGTTGCATGCCATAGTGCCGTTACCCTGGTGCCCGCATCTGGATAGTAATGTCAAACCAAACCCACCTTCAATGCCTATAAATGCGAGCGACCCATGTAGGGAATGCCAGGATGCCAGCGAAAATTGGGTCTGTCTTCACTGCTACCAGGTATGTGTCTATAGAGGAGAAGAAAGCTCTGTGTTGAATTTAATCAAGCTTGCATATTAGTTGTTGTTTTTACCCATTACACCGATGTGTGTTTAAAAAGCATTGTATACTCACTTTCCCGAGTCCTGTGAAAAAAAAATATTCAAAGGCATTTTCCTCGGGTGGGATTCGAACCCACGACCCCTGCCATTGTAGAGCAGATATCTTAAGGTGTGTGAAAAATGCCGGTGAATATTTGTTTTCACAGGACTCGGGAAAGTACTGAGTATACAGTGCTTAACACAAATCGGTGTATGGGTAAAAAAAATTGCAACTAATATTCTTTATCCCCGATGCAAAAATTGACATCTATTATAAAGCTTGTATATAAGCACAAAAACTATGCTTTGCACAGAAGGGTGTTACTCGGCAGCCATATACCATGTACAGCGTATTTCAACAGGCACGTTGCCTTGGGATTGGGCGCTTTTTGTCTATAAAAAGCGTCTGTTATGAAATGAATATGGTTGGAAAGATATTTCGTGACAATGGGTCCGCCATTTTGTAAAACCCAATTTTTACTCTACAAAATGGCGGGCCGTATGTCTCTATGTAGAGTGTGGTTCCGTTGGTTTTATTTCTAGTGGCAAAATGTATGTTTTTATCACTACTCGCTAATACAACACAGTGTTTTATTTCATGAACAACTCTTAAAAAGGACAATGAGTAATTCCAAACAGTCAAATTTTAAGAGATTTGAAGGCAATGTGCCCCTTTCACATCGTTTGTGTTTGCACACCTGGTGACCAAGCGGTACACCAGGCTCAACCTATAGTGTGCAGTGTCAGTATGTTGGTTCGAGTCATATAAGAACTCGTCGTGTGCCCAGAAAAAGGGAACATAAAGTAGTTTGTCCCAGTAACAAAAGGACGTAAGCAACAAAATGGCTCCTGGCATGAAAAATATACCGTTTTTACTGTTTTTTTTATTTTGCTAGAATTACCCTGAAGACATGTTTCCCCATTCCCCATGCAGAATTTAACCTTTCTAGAATGTCTTTTGCATGGCAACGTGTTTACCAAACTTTCCCGCTCATAGTTCTTGAAACATAAATTGCCTACGTCCTTTTGCCGGGCACACGACGAACTATAGGGAGCACTCACGATGTCGCGTACGGAACTCCGCTGACCCGCCATGGGCGAAAATCCCTTTGACTCAATTGCGTACGAATGTCCACTTGGAAAATTGTTTGCTGTGTAAACTGATGAGTGACCAGTGTAGTCCGCGCCATTTTCTCAGTGGTCAAAAATGCTCCTTGTCGGGCCGTGTCGCATGGTTTTGTACGCCCTCTAGTTCTTATATATAATTCTATGGTTCGAGTCCAGGTCATGACACATGAGCAAGACACCGTAGGCTTTGTGTGTTGCGTGATGCATATAAATTAACCCAGTACACTTATCGTTAAGAAAACGGGTTTCTTGTTAATTGATCTGCTTAGCAAACAATTTTGCTGAGCATTATACTCTGCTTCACAGATTTATCAAGTCATGTCCATGGCCCATTTCATAGAGTTGCTTTAGCACAAAATGTAGCTCAGCACCAAACATTTTTGCTTACCAGAATAAGGTCATCAGCCAGAATATCATTCAATCCGGAAAAATTGTTAAGCAAAGTTGTCTGCTGAAAGCAGCTCTTTTAAATTGGGGCCTGGTTTTTACGCAACGATTTTTTTTTTTTTTTTGACAGAGACTCTCAGTAAAAGAGTATTTTAGTAGAAAAAACCCGTCTTAATCTAATTCTAGAGTCGGATTAAGCCGTAAATGGAGTCGGCGGAAGCGGCATCACGTTCAAATACATGACATTCATTTGATTCTCTTGAGGAATATTTTTGTCGAAAATGTGTGTGGGTGTGTGTGTTTTTTGTTGTTGCTGTTTTTTCCCTTATTCAAGTTGCCTTTCTTGAGGCCGCGTAAAAAGGTTCACCAAATTGAGGGCTAAAATGTGACCTTCAAATTTTGCAATCTCATTTCTTTTCCGATTGGAAACATTGGAGTTGACATTCACATTCTTCGAGATAGAATAGTTACGGTGGACAATAAAATGATGCTGTGATTCCTTTGGGATCCAATGTATTTCGTTATGGGTCCAACCAAAATGAGGACTGAAATGTGACCTTAAAATTTCGTAATCTCATTTCTTTTCCTGTGGGAAAGTTGTAGTTGATTTTCTTCGAGAAAGAATAGATACGGTGGACAATAAAATTATCTTGTGATTCCTCCGGGATCCAATGTATTTCGTTAAAATGGGTCCAACCAAAATGAGGGCTGAAATGTGATCTCAAAACTTTGCAATCTTGTTTCTTTTTCGATGGCCTTGCAAAATGAAGCACAAATGATAACAAAAAGGGTCAGAAACTGGCGTGTTGTACAACGAAGGGCAAGGAAACGTTAATAAAAGGCATAGGATTGGTAAGCATTGAGAAGGAAAGGAATTAGTTTGGAAGCTTACGGATTGCAAACTGAATTTACACAAATGCCAATCCTCCGGAATAATATTTACGCCTGAGTTCCTGTCAGAGTTGAGGAAATAAAATGTTAATATCACCGTTGCTTACAATCCAGAAAATTTCCGGGTCAGAATCAACCCGGATTCCGGGTCGCAAGGGGCCAGACCCATTTCTTGCTCAGTATGACTCGGAATATAATTATATCAAATTGTCTCGAAAATTACTTTTGTTTTAACTATTATTTTACTATTTTAAACCAATTTCCGGGTCAGCCCAACCGAGGAATAGGTCCGACCCACTGGGACCCCGAATCTTAATCCAATTCAACTCAGACCAGGGAGTGTTTTGGGTGATATTTCGATTGCTGCATGCTAAGTGAACACTTCTTGTGTGAATGTGCACAAAATTTCTTTAAAAACATGTTCTTTTTTGTTTATCATTTGATGTCCCTGTTCAACGGAAGTTCGTCTAACGCGGTCATGTACAGAAGTTTAAAACATGATTATATTATTATTCTTATTATTGTTATTTATGATTTATTAATGTTCAACGTGTATGCCAATGGCGAAATTGCATTGAATTCACAATGATGAACAATTATGATTAACAAGGAGAAAACGTGGATATGAATTTTAAGTGGTTAAGAATGACTATAAATTTACGTTTTCAAAAAAATACACACTCGTCAGAAGCTTAAAGTGGCCAGCAGCAGCAACAGATAATCGAAAAGGTTTTTTGTTATAAGCTTGGAACTGGTTTCAATCGTGATAGCAGTTTTATTAAAATGCTGGTATATTAGATACATTTTTTAAGCCGCACCAATAGGCATGCCAATGCGGTAAAAGGTGTAGTGTGGTACCGGTAGCTGATGAGCACCTTGTTGATGGAACTTGCTTTAATAAGTACATAAATAAGCAAGAAACAAACACGATGCTCTCCAGCAAGCCTGCGCAATGAAACTCCAAAAAAAATTATTGATCTAGTTCCCAGTGAAGCCTACTCACACGCCCTTGATAAATATTTCCAGCTTGGCTAAAGGAATCGTTCCTGTCAAGCGGTAGTCGATGTTTGCAACCAGAAAAAAATTCAAAACATGTTTAAAGTAGGATTTACGGATTCCCTCTTCGTGGTGTTCTATAGTGTTTACTATAACATTAGTATCAGCATAAACGTTGCCTGGAAACCATGCAAGTCTGCCAAGCCGGATGCTGCATTATATAGTAATAGCATTTCAATGCATTTCCCTTCGCAGTGGGCAATTTATAATAATTTTTAGGCGTCAGTCAAACAGTTAGTACAACAATGCTTTTATAATTAATTTCCCGGTAAGATGATTTCCCTCGACTAGGGGCCTATGTACGCTGAATTCTTTCTTCAGGTTATGTGTCGTATTTCTACCAAGGGTGTTCCATTCAAGCCCGGTTCAATCTTCATGCGAATTGCGAAAACGAAGCGATTTTACTTTCGTCACAAATGCAAAACAGCCACCTACTGATCGTCCGTCACGTGAACTCTTTTCGCTCTCTTTGCATTCGCTTTTGCGGGAAGTATGAACAGGGCTTTACGCGCGCGCACGTTCTCAAACGTGAATGCGTTGGGCCCATACAAGAGGCGTTTGCAACGTTCGCTAAATTCGGCAAACGGTGTAGAGGAAGTGTTAGCGTACAGTTGTATGTTCACCAACAAAATAAAAACAAACGAAAAAGGAGAAAAAAGTAACATGTCCATGAAAATGTACACTTAATCTGTCTGAGCTGAACCTTACTTCATAAAATTTGTTGTATGAAAGTGTTTCGGTAAGTTAAATTGCACTTGTTGACAAATTGTTGAACGTGAATTGTACGGAAAATACTAAATTTTATTTTAAGGAGCAGCTGGCCCGTACTCACAAAATGTTGCTTAGTGGGGTACTTAAGCTTTTACTTATAATGTTTAAGCCTTAAACCTTGCTAACCTTGGGTACTTAACTACCTATTCACAAAACCTCTAAGTACTCCACTTATCTTAGCAGACCGCTTAAGTCGGAAAAAAACTTGTGAACATGCGCACAAATTGTTCGTCGAAAATAGTTACGATGGTGATTGGACGCAATCAATCAATCAATTGATTGATTCAATTAATAATCGCTAGCTTAGCCCTCATCACATAATATTGATGGCTACAATTTTCAAATTTCACTTGCAGCATGCGTAATATTAATTTGTGTAATGCGTGGACACAAACCGCGCGCGATTACATTGCCCACTTATTATTACCCCATTGATTTAACGCTCCTCAAAAATAACATTGAACGCGCGCGTTTTTACAGTGGTCCATTGACTAATAATCTACACTAAGTTTATGGCATACCTACATTGTATCAAATTTTAATAATAATGGCGACCGTAAGAGACGGCGGCCCAAAAGCCATTTTTTTCAGAGAAGACGGAGAAGTAATACTTACTGGGCGGGAAAAGATGGATAAATTGCGTCCGAAGATAATTATTCCACAATAAGCGAAGCCTAACGCATGACACCACTTGCATAACAAACCTGCAATGCAATGCGTTGGCCTACCTTGATTTCAGCAGTAGCGCCGCTTCGTTCAGGCAGTGAGTCGATGTTCTCTCTTATTAGATCAGAGTTGAAGAAAACACCGTTCTATCAAGTCTATGCCGAGTATAAATTTCCCTGAAAAACTGTTCTGCAAGTGGATTGAACCCTTTTACTATAGTATTTTCCCGTCAGAAGGCTTTTGCATTAATTTCTTAGCTTGAGTTAAGAGTGGTCGGACCACACTTAAATTTAATAACCGAAAGTAAGCTATAGTGGGGCACTTAGTGAGAATGCTTTGTGAATACCAATTAGTCAGTAAGATTCGTCTAAGTTTGGTATTTGAGTGGGGTGCTTATAATTTTGTGACTCAAGTAGTTTCGTGAATACAGGCCCAGATAGAGAGCTATACATATTGACTAGAGCGCTAACTCGTCTTGCGTTAGAAGCCGTGTGGGCGCATCCATTTTGTGTAAACGGATAATGACGGAGCTTCGAACAGTCCGCGTTGCGCGAAAGGTGAATGGGATTATTTTCAACGTTGGTGGCGTTACACTTCCACTAGACAGGTTCCCTGTCCCTACATCGTTCTCTTCTGTCTTATTTTCATTACCCGCTACCGGTCCCTATATTATAGGGACCGGTAGCGGGTAATGAAAATAAGCATATACCTGGCATATACCTGGCAGATTTCTGCCAGGTAGGCCCTATATGCTAATTAGAATGAGCAATGCATTGCAGCTTTACACAAAACATGATAGACACAGAATCTCCCATCGTGCAGACCATGGCGGTAGAAATTACGCTAGTTAAGATGTTCTTCTAAAGTTAGCTCAAATTTTGATGCTGAAGGTTGGTTCACTATATGTGCAGGCGAAGGGTTACGATGCACACGTGTGCTAGTGTCAAACAACAACATGCACACGTCACGAGCATAGCCAACGTCATCTCTAAAACTAGAAAGTTATTACTGCGCCCGCGCAATCAAGAGCCTATCAAAAGCGCCATATCGATAGTAGCTACCGGTCCTTATATTATACAGACAGAAGAGAACGATGTATAGGGACCGGGAACCAGTCTACCCCTTCCACCCCCTTGTAAAAGCATGCCATTTTGTATGGCTGTTATACGGCTATGCTGTATAATGCGTGTTTGTTATTTTCTATGCGTCATCGACTCAAATATGCGGCAAATTTAAAATCCCAATCAGTTAATGTGCGTAGACTGCGAGCGTAACCCGCGCGAGTACGTCTGGCGCCAATTTTACGCGCGTACGTCTGTGCCATGACGTGGCGTTGTTTTAAAATAAACCAATTCTTGCGCCATCTTTTGAAGCACCCCTTTTGAAAATCCCCCTTTCGGACATCAAGTGAAGCATCAAATCCCAAAATAAATTGTTTGTGCTCTGAATTTTGTTAGAAGAGGGACGTGAGTAACCACTGCATTCATAATCATTTTCATAACTTAAAACAGATGCGCACTACACAGCACAGAATAAATCTGAATCCCCAAATAAAACGTCCCAAATACTATATGTATCGAGGGTGAGCATTCGCTCACCAGGTGCGCACTCCTAATGCAAAACGTTTGCTGCCACGTTCTCTTCAACTTTAAATCCTTCCGTATTCCGGAGTTAGCGCTCTAAGTCAATATGTCTGCTCCTTAAAGTGAAATTAAGTATTTTCCTTACAATTTGCGTTCAACGAGCAGAAGACAAAAGTTGTCAAACACACTGAAAAATCATTTTGGTTCCTGCCAAATGATTGACAGACTGAAGCGAACTTGCGTCAGGTTTTGAATTCAGCGCGTTCCGGTCCAAACTGTTAGCGTGACGTACATTCTATAAACGGTCGCGTGAGAAGGAACACCAGGATATTGTGTCTAATAATTTCTACTATCATGTCAGCTTTAAATTACAAAAACAAAAATCAAT